>BDUI01005015.1:32127-63894 GCA_002335545.1 Apodemus speciosus
TTAGGTATGGGCCTTGAATTCCTGTTCTTTCCAAGACTTTTAGCATGAAAGGATGCTGAATTTTGTCAAATGCTTTTTCAGCATCTAGTGAAATGTCCATGTGGTTTTTTTTTCTTTGAGTTTGTTTATGTAGTGTATTGCATTGATGGATTTCTGTATATTGAACCATCCCTGAATCCCTTGGATGAAGCCTACTTGATCATGTATCAAATGATGTCCAAGAAGAAGGAAGTAGTGGCCTCTGGTTCTGAAAAGGCTCAGTGCAGCAGTGTAGGGGAATACCAGAACAGGGAAGTGGAAGGGATGGATGGGGAAACAGGGGGAGGGAAGAGCGCTTATGGGACTTTCAGGGAGGGGGGATCCTGGAAAGGGGAAATCATTTGAAATGTAAATAAAGAATATATCAAATAAAAAAAACTATATGTATGGCACATACAGTTTGAGTCCTTTCCAGTATTCAATTTAGCTCAATTTGTAGTAAAAAAACACATACAGAATTGATTCCAATTCTGCTAGTGGCTTGTCTTTTAGCCTAGACAGGCCTAAATCACAGCTGGATTAAAAAGGGAAGATTAAGTCAGAATAAAGAGGGAAGGGTAGAGTCCAGGGTTCAGGCAGTGTGAGGAGTGGTCTTCTACCACCTCGTTTGAGCTCTCTTTCTCTCCTGTTCAGGTGCTTCTGTCTTTCCCTTCCTTTGCCTTGGCTATAGGGAACCCAGCTGTATACTTGTCTTGACATCATGTCATCTTGCTTGTGCCAGCCAGGAAATCTGGTCCACCTAAGAATATATAAATCAAGTTCACACACAAGTTCTTCTCACTGACCAAACAAGCTTAGTAAAACAACTTTAAAAAGAATGCATTTATTTTTGTTAATAATTTAAGAGGCTTCAGTCCACAGTTACTTGCCTTCACTTTTTTCTGAGTCTATTGTAAAGTGGAACAACATGATTGGGAACATGTAGAGAGGTGCCTCACCTCAAGGCAGCCAGAAAGCAAAAAGAAGAGAGGAGCCCCTTCAAGGGCAGGCTTTCGGTGGCCTGCTGTTTCTAATGAGGCTCCACCCCAGATATCCGAATTGCTTATGAGTCAGTGCATGGACTAATCCTTTCACAGTGCCAGAGCCCTCATGATCCAGTCACCTCCTCAGSGTGAACACCTCTGAACACTGCTGARCAGGGATCAACCTTTCAGTACATGAGCTTTGGAGCAACAGTTTATAAGCAAGCCTGGTTGTCTTTTTTGGTTTCTAATGACTGTGTCTGCTAGTGAGAAGGAGAAATAGGATGTTTTCAATCATGTCTTGTTATGGAGAAGTCAAGATGGCTTTGGCTAACAGCAGATGGGGAAGAGACTAGCTACGGAGTTTAGTAAAGAATGTTCTTGCTGCCATTATTTCAGGCTGCATTTAGCTGACCATCATGAGTGTGCATCAGGATATTCAGTGACCAGCCACTCAGAACCTAGCCTGGTTTGTAAAAAGGAAAGCAGTACTTGTAAAGCCAGTGTGATGTTTAAGCTACTGCCTGTCYCACAGACACTGGTATGAATGTATATATGTGCTGTGTGCATGCAGTCCAGGAACTTTGCTTTTTAGCCTTCTCCTTGATAACACAGAAGACCATGAATGTGAAATGTGTCTTTTGTAGCAAATTAGAAGGTAGCAGAAATTTATTAATCAGTGTAAAAGTGGGAGAATAAAAGATAGAAAACGCTGAGAAAGTACTATGTATTTTAATGGATCCGTGGATAAACCTTCCATTTATCTTTGTGACTTCATTTTACCAGTAGCACTTTGAGGTGTAATTTTTAGATTATGAAATTCCCTTACTAAATTTGTATGTTGTACTTATTAAAGGAAAATGTGTCTTTTTAGAGGCAAAGATGAATTTCGTTCTGACAAATTGGAAATTTATACATTTGTTTTATGCCCTTATGCATGTCTGATTACAAATTTGATTTTATGCCAACTCACTTAAAAAGATGGAATACAGACTGTACTTTAGGGATTTGGGACAAATACGATACAATGCATCTTACAGGTTCCGTTAGTGCAGCCTCTTTTCGTACTTTATCATTCTGACAATATAGTTACAAAGAGACACTGCTTGATGGCTTTATGTCTCGCCTTGTATCTCAGATCACAAAAACCTCCATGGTTCATCTTAAAACTTTGAGGAAAATGGTACCCATATAATTTAAAGAGTAAGTTTAGTTATCTTCTGCAAATTGCTTTTGAAAGTATAGATAATCAAAAAGTAAGAATGGTTTTAAATTTCAGATATAGGTAGGATAATGGTAGCTTTTTTAAATATAGGGATTTTACTTAAATAAATTCTATGCAGAGTGGGAAAAGCAAAATTGCTTTTGGATATGTTTACATGGTTACATATTTTTCTTTTATTTTTAGTTATACAGTCCCAGCCCCCTTTCGGTTCTGTTCTCTATTTATGACTATAGTAAGATGCCAAAAATTGGTCACAGATTTCATATATTTCCTGAAAATCAATGCTGTCTTTTAAACTTAGATATCCAAAGATATTTGCAGTTATTTCACATTTTTTTTCAAATAAAGATATCCTATTGTATAAGAAAGGTTTGAAATATACAAGTGAATGTGCGTGCTAGCTTTTAAGTGTGAATATGTTGAATTTTGCTGGAAAGCAGATGATGCAAATTTCTTTTTAAAAGCTGCACCCCTAGGGTTGGGGATAAAGCTCAGTGGCAGAGTACTTTCCTGGCATGCACAGAGYCCTGGSTTTAATTCCCAGCACGGCAGAGACAGAAACTATGCAAGAATAGGTGCTCCCTGGATAGCACGATAACCCATGCTTTCATCAGAGAGTCCTGGGCGACAGCATCTAGATACAGAGCGGTAGCTTTTAACAACTCTAACTCTATGATTTTAGATATACCCCAGCTATAATCTAAAAATCTTCTCATGTCCAACATAACTATGATAGTAATCTACATCTGCCCAGAGTATGCAGGACCTTATTGTGATACTGTAAAGAGCCAGGAATTTGAGTGTATTTAATATATACTTTGTGGGTTCATACTTAATCATTTGTATCCTAGTCATATATAGAGTCCAGAAATAAAATAGTCAAAATATACTAGTGAGCCCAAGAGACTAGAAAAAGTCTTTCAGACTTTAGTCTGTGTACCCAGCATGTGGGGTGCTACCTGAGTGCAGATCCCTGCCACCATCCCTAGAGATCTGATTCTATAGGCTCGGGAACCTGCAGCTTGACCAAGCAGCTCAGGCAATTAGAGGCACGTAGTGCTAAGCCTATAGGAAGCCCTGATCTGGAGATCAGTGTACACAGGTACATGAGTGCTGTGCTTGTTGAGTGCTGTGGTTGCAAAGGCCCCACACAAAAATGGGCACTGCAGTTGGCTTAGTGTTCTTCTCTTGAATGTCTTGGAATTCTTGATAGTTACTAAGCCAAGGAGACTTGTATTTTCTGAACATTATGCAGCCAGTGTAAATAAGTGTCTGCTCTCTGTGAATTAGATTCCTTGACAAATACGAATTGTGGTGATTAAGCAATAATTTCTTGTTCCTTAAAAAGTTATAAACTATATAAAACTATATAAGAACTATATAGTTTTTCAGGGAATTAAAGTTTAATTCTTAGTCTGAACATGAACACCTGTGTTTGTGTTATCCTAATACACTTTTCTTCCCTCCAGGATGGCACGAAGCAGAAAAGAGAGCGGAAGAAAACTGTGTCATTCAGCAGCATGCCAACAGAGAAGAAGATCAGCAGTGCAAGCGACTGTATCAACTCAATGGTTGAGGGCTCTGAACTCAAAAAGGTTCGTTCAAACTCCAGGATTTATCATCGGTATTTTCTGCTGGATGCCGACATGCAAAGCCTGAGGTGGGAGCCATCTAAGAAGGATTCTGAGAAAGCCAAGATTGATATCAAATCTATCAAGGAAGTGAGAACAGGGAAAAACACAGATATATTCCGCAGCAATGGCATTTCTGAGCAGATATCTGAAGATTGTGCATTTTCAGTCATATATGGAGAAAATTATGAGTCACTTGATTTGGTTGCCAATTCTGCAGATGTCGCAAACATCTGGGTGACAGGACTCCGGTACCTGATTTCTTACGGGAAACATACACTTGATATGTTAGAAAGTAGCCAAGACAACATGAGGACTTCTTGGGTTTCACAAATGTTTAGTGAAATTGATGTAGATGATCTCGGACATATAACTCTGTGCAATGCTGTTCAATGTATCAGAAACCTCAATCCTGGTCTAAAAACAAGCAAAATTGAGCTTAAATTCAAAGAATTGCATAAATCAAAGGACAAAACTGGTACTGAAATCACAAAGGAAGAATTTATTGAGGTTTTTCATGAACTTTGTACTAGACCTGAAATTTACTTCCTTTTAGTTCAGTTTTCAAGCAATAAAGAATTCCTTGATACCAAGGACCTTATGATGTTTCTTGAGGCAGAACAGGGTGTAGCACATATAAATGAGGAAATAAGCCTGGAAATTATTCACAAATATGAGCCATCCAAAGAAGGCCAGGAAAAGGGCTGGCTCTCCATAGATGGGTTTACTAATTACCTGATGTCACCTGATTGTTACATCTTTGATCCGGAACATAAGAAGGTCTGTCAGGATATGAAGCAACCTCTGTCTCATTACTTTATAAACTCATCTCATAATACATACTTAATAGAGGACCAGTTCCGGGGGCCCTCTGACATCACAGGATATATCCGCGCTCTTAAAATGGGTTGCAGGAGTGTTGAATTAGATGTGTGGGATGGGCCAGATAATGAGCCTGTAATTTACACAGGCCACACCATGACCTCTCAGATAGTCTTCCGCAGTGTCATCGATATCATTAACAAGTATGCATTCTTTGCTTCTGAGTATCCTCTCATCTTATGTTTAGAAAATCACTGCTCTATTAAACAACAAAAAGTGATGGTTCAACACATGAAGAAAATTTTAGGAGACAAGCTGTATACTACATCACCCAACATGGAGGAATCTTATCTACCTTCCCCAGATGTCCTGAAAGGGAAAATACTAATCAAAGCAAAGAAGCTGTCTTCAAATTGCTCTGGTGTGGAAGGGGATGTTACTGATGAAGATGAAGGGGCAGAAATGTCTCAGAGGATGGGAAAAGAGAATGTGGAACAATCCAACCACGTGCCTGTGAAGCGATTTCAGCTTTGCAAAGAACTGTCTGAACTGGTGAGCATCTGTAAATCGGTCCAGTTCAAGGAGTTCCAGGTGTCATTTCAGGTGCAGAAGTACTGGGAAGTGTGTTCGTTTAATGAAGTGCTTGCTAGTAAATATGCCAACGAAAATCCTGGGGACTTTGTAAATTACAATAAGCGTTTTCTTGCCAGGGTCTTTCCTAGTCCAATGAGAATTGACTCTAGTAACATGAACCCTCAAGACTTTTGGAAATGTGGCTGTCAAATTGTAGCCATGAACTTTCAGACTCCAGGGCTCATGATGGACCTGAACATTGGCTGGTTTAGGCAGAATGGAAACTGTGGCTATGTTCTTCGACCAGCCATCATGAGGGAAGAGGTCTCCTTCTTCAGTGCCAACACGAAGGACTCTGTCCCTGGAGTTTCACCTCAGTTGCTTCACATCAAAATCATCAGTGGCCAGAACTTTCCCAAGCCCAAAGGGTCAGGTGCCAAAGGGGATGTGGTGGATCCTTATGTCTATGTGGAAATCCATGGAATTCCTGCTGACTGTGCAGAGCAAAGGACAAAAACTGTGAACCAGAATGGAGATGCTCCCATTTTTGATGAAAGCTTTGAGTTTCAGATCAACCTCCCTGAACTAGCCATGGTGCGATTTGTAGTGCTGGATGATGACTACATTGGGGATGAATTTATTGGCCAGTACACGATTCCCTTTGAGTGTTTACAGACGGGCTACCGGCACGTGCCTCTGCAGTCCCTGACTGGAGAGGTCCTTGCCCATGCTTCTTTGTTTGTCCATGTGGCTATCACTAACAGAAGAGGAGGAGGGAAGCCTCATAAACGGGGCCTCTCTGTGAGGAAAGGGAAAAGGTCCCGGGAATACGCATCCCTGAGAACACTGTGGATTAAAACTGTGGATGAAGTGTTCAAGAACGCCCAGCCCCCAATACGGGATGCCACAGACCTGAGAGAGAACATGCAGGTGTGTGTCCATGTTTAGATTTCTACTTTGTGCATGCCTATGATTTGTGGATATGTATTTTTTACAGTAATATATTTAACTTTAAATACTTTTGTAAATCTAAACTGGTTATTAGCATGCTTATTACTAGTTTCATTTCTCAGCATCTAAACTTCAACAACTGTAGTTGTTGAAATACTGACTGCATACTAGAATAAACTGGTCTTGTTGCTGACTCGTAAGCTACTTACCCGTGCTCCTCTTATGACCAGTTAGCAGCTATGTGTTTAAACATGGTTTACACGGGAAGCTCTGATGTTGCATGTTATTATTTCTTAGATGGAACACAAATTAATGACCTGTCAAAGGAAAATTGGTTAAAGTAAAAGGAATGTGTTCCGGATCTTTCTTATGGATCCCTGGTGCTTAGAAACATTTAAATGAGCCAGTGTTCTCTTGATTTTAGAAGATAATTATTTACATAAAATATTTATGGTAAGTGTTCTTATGAAAGACCTAACATGATAATTTGTTCGAAAATAACATGTCTCAGAGCAGTCAGTTAGGAACTGTGTGCCTGTTAAGGGTAGGCCACACATCTAGCTATACACTAGGATTGGCGAGTGGAGCTGATCCAGACCCCTCGGTTCTTCTCTACAGAGAGCTCGTGCAGTGTGTGAAGCGTGCTCCATGTGGTAGGCACTCTGAGCTGTTTCTTTAAAAATGAATAATTATTCTCATTTTTGATATATGGTTGTTTTGTCTGGATGTGGGGGGTGGGGGTGGGGTGTGTGCACCACATTCATGCCTGGTGCCCACAGAGAACAGAAGAGAGTATTGGATCCTCTGGAACTGGAGTAAAACGACGGTTGTGAGCTGCCATGTGAGGTCATCAGGAAGACCAGCCATTCTCTTAAGCACTGAGTCACTTCTCAATCCCATTTGTTTTCTCTTAAAACACTATTATAAAAATGACATTAGCATTCCTCTAACCAAGGAAACACTTTCTTTTTGTTTTAAGACTTATTTATTTATTATATGTAAGTACATTGTAGCTGTCTTCAGACACACCAGAAGAGGGCGTCAGATCTCTTTACAGATGGTTGTGAGCCACCATGCGRTTGCTGGGCTTTGAACTCAGGACCTTTGGAAGAACAGTCAGTGCTCTTAATCGCTGAGCCATCTCTACAGCCCCGGAAACACTTTCAATATATGTTTCCTACCTCATTCTGCAGCCACTTCATGAATAAGAACTGTTGCCTGCAGTAAGGACATTTATTGTCTTCCTCTCAAGGTCAAAGCATAACCAAAATTGGAAAGGTTTCTCCATTGTTGAAGGTGCATGCGTTTTGGCAAACCTTCAGTTCCAAAGAAACCATATTGTCCTCTGACGTGGCTACTGGTGCACATGTGGAACATAATTCCCTTTGGGACTTGTTAGGGCTCAGCCATCCTGTCTTCAGACCTTTCTGTACTGAAGCCCACAGAGATGCTGCAGTGGTGCTGAGCAGCACCTGCTCTGTAGTCTGGCTGGCTGTGAGAGTGTGCTGGAACCAGTCATAGCAGCCGGCCCTCCAGGGGTTGCGTAGTTACAGTTCAGGGTGGGTAGTAGAAAGGGGGAATGTGCTTGAGGGGACAGATGCAGGATATGCTGTGAAGAAAACAGTTATCACAGACTGCTTGGAAAAACACACTTTAGATATCACAATAATTTATCTCTATACATGGTCACAAAATGATTTTAAACAAAATGAACCATAGCTTGACAGTCATGTTTAAAGCAATATTAATAAAAATGAAATGTTTAAATTCAAAACTCAGTTCCAGAACACAGGTTACTTAGGAGCCTAGATTTGTTCCTAGCCACCTGCTCTGTCCAGACAGCGTACAAGCATTCCTAAAGTCACACACCCAACTCATACTCTGACTAAAATGAGAGTGTGTATGGATTATATTATATTATATTATATTATATTATATTATATTATATATTAGATTTCTGTGGGGACTGGCTTACAGGCTGTGGCCCTACTAGTCCTACAATGGTTATTTACCAATGGAAGTTCCAAGAAACAAGTAATTGTTCAGTTTACCAGGCCACATGTCTCAGCTGTTCTTCATTATGCACTGGAATCCTAAAGAAGGAGGGGCTAATGCCAGTAAAGGACTGGGCTTGCTAGTGAGAGAAAGAAGTTATAGAAAGAGAAGGCTTTCTTCTTCTATGCCTTTTAAGATTCTGGCAGAAGGTGTGGCCCAGATTAAAGGTTGATTGTCCCACCACAAAAGATCTGGATTAAAGTTGTATCTTCTCTTGGTCAGATGGCTCAGAGGTTAAGAACACCCGGCTGCTCCTCCAGAGGTTCTGAGTTCAATTCCCAGCAACCACATGGTGGCTCATGACCATCTATAATGAGATCTGGTGCTCTCTTCTGGCCTTCAAGCAGTACACTGTATACATAATAAATAAATCTTTAAAAAAAATGTATCTCTCCACCTCAAAGATCTGATCCAGAATAGAAGTGGGTCTTCACACCTGAAACTGTTTATTTAAGAAAAACTCCCTCATAGGTATGCCCAGCCATTTGGGTTTTAGTTCATTCCAGATGTAGTCAAATTAACAACCAAGAGTAGCCATCATAGTGACCAAGGGTCTCCTTTCTATTTGCAGAATGCAGTGGTATCATTCAAGGAGTTATGTGGCCTCTCCTCAGTGGCCAACCTCATGCAGTGCATGCTGGCTGTGTCTCCTCGGTTCCTGGGACCTGACAATACCCCCCTGGTGGTCTTGAATCTTAGTGAGCCCTACCCTACCATGGAGCTGCAAGCCATAGTGCCTGAGGTTCTGAAGAAGATTGTAACGACTTATGACATGGTGAGTCCTGTGGAGAGGGGTATCTTCGGATACCTTATCAGAGGTGCACAACTTTAGCTTCCTGTCTCATGCTTCATGTGCTTGTGTTGGAAAAGGGTCTCCCCTGGCTTTGTTGTGTTTGAAAGAGTTGTGTGTTGTATCACTGTGTTAGAAAGCAGGATTCAGAGAAACTTTCTTCAGTCAGATTAAACATTAGCTTCCAAAGAACTGAATCTGAATCAGCTTCTAATGAATGTTTTGCATCTTTTATTCATGTGATTTAGAAACAAAACATAACCAAAAACTTTTAATCCCATCTTGGAACTAGTCATTGATTTATTATGTTTCCACTTTTTCCTTCAACCCAGTATAGTAATAAATTAGATATTTTTTTCAAGATATGCCTGAAATACCATCAAGGGCAGATGCCCCCATCATACAAAACTGCTGTGTGATAATTTCCTTCCTGGGGCAGCTGCTCTGAGGCATCTTCATTTGTAATCAGTGTAGTGTTAAGGAGTTACCTTCAGAACACCTAGAATATTACATTTTTACCTTTAGGATTTATCTTGCATTTTTCTTAATTATATGCTGCTCTTTTGTTGTGCTTTATAATTTTTCAAAACTCTGAGGGAGAGTTTTTCATACTGTGTTCATGTGTGAGTTGGATGGAGGGCCCCTTTGTGTACCATGTCATGTATAGCTGAGTCAGAGGACAACTCTCAGGACTACTTTCTCCCCTATTGTGGAATCCAGTGATTGAACTCATGTCCTTGGGCTCACAAATCAAGTACTTTTCAGCATTGAGCAATTTCTCTGGCCTGTTAAGGAAGAATTCAATTTGTGGATGGCACTCATTTCAAATTTCTAATATAGATGAGGCTGTTAGAACTGGCTGTGCATCAGCAGTGACTCCTTTAGTTTGGTGGTGGTGGACAGTCTTCTCTCAAGTAGGCCAGGCTGTCACCTTTAACCATTGACAATATTCAAGGATAAGTGCCTTGCTACAACCTCCTCCATTGTAAAAAGGCCAGGTGGTAGTGGTGGTGGCAATGGTGTATGCCTTTAATCCCAGAACTTAGGAGGCAGGGGTGGGGGCATTTCTATGAGGTCAAGGCCAGCCTGGTCCACAGAACAAGTGCCAGGACAGCAAGGGCTACACACATAGAAACCCTGTCTTGAAAAACGAAAGCCAACCAACCAACCATCCAAACACCAGTCAAGGCCAGCTATGTTCAAGGAGAATATAGGATTGGCATCATTCATCTTATCTAAAACACTTTTGCCTGCTTTATAACTTAGTCTGAAAGCTGTAATTTACGGGGGTTGGGTGATTCAAAGGGATGTACAAATATCACAGGCTAGCATTTCCCACACTGTTAGGAGGAACCTTGCTTTCTTAGGATATTGATAAACATCACCTGGGGAAAAGGTGGCAGAGAGAAATAATTTGGGGAAATGTTCCTCTGAATAGAACTAATCAGAGGTCATTACTATCTTCTCCTTTTCATCTCCTCCAGAACATGCCCATGGAGTGGAGCCACCCACAGGCAGGGTGACTTCCCTCCCTTGTTCAGCTTCCTTATAGACAAACTGAGGGGTATGCGCCCATGGTGATTGTAAACCCCACCAAAATGAGATCGCCGTCCCTGTACTCACACGGTGTCTGGGTTTACCCTCCTTGCCATTTCAACTTAGATTTCAAGGACACTCAACATACAAAAGTCTAAGCATTTCCTGCTAGCAACAAGCTGCAGAGAGTATCATCCACTGGAGAGAACACTTGGTTCTGAAGAGAACTTTAAACACACCCAAGAGAGTAGAGGTAATAACCAATTTCAGAACATGCCATCAAAAAGGTATAATAAAACACCACGAAAACAACAAAACAACAGGAATGAATACAGTTTGTTCAATAGTAACTCTTATTATTAATGATCTCAATCCCTCAATTAACAGACAGACACATACTAACAGACTGGATTGGAAAATGTCCAATGAAATACAAGAAGTAATTAAAATTTTTCTTGGAAAAAAAAGCCTAGGGCCGGATGTGTTCAGTGCACAATTTTACCAAACTTTAAGAGCAGAACTAATAACAGTTTTTCTAAAAGTATTGCATAAAATAAAAAGGAAGAAACATCTCCAAATGATTTTTTTTAAATCACAGGTGGGTTTTTTTTTTTTGAAAAATCTATTAGCTACACATCTAATAAAAGGTTAGTATCTAGACTATACAATGAGTTTTTAAAAATATAAACATCAAGAGAACAATTAAACCAGTTTAAAAATGGGTCTTGGATTTAAACAGAGGTTCTCAAAATATAAAACATAATAGCTAAGTAATCATTTTTAAATTGTTCAACATTTTTAGCCAAAAGTAAAATGCAAATTAAATTAAGCTGTTTTGAAATTTTATGTTACTCAGTCAAAATGGCTAAAATCAAAAATTCAAATGATCTCAAATACTGGGGAGGATGTAAGGAAAGGGGAACACCTTTTTATTTGTTGCTGGTGGGAGTGCAGACTGGTATAGCTACTATTGTAAAACACTACACACTTGAGTCATAGAATATGGAGAAATCAAGCTTCAGTCCTACCTAGTGTTCATAGTGCTGGAAGGTTGCGGAGGAGAAAATAGTCATGGATTTCAGCTACCTATAAACTTTGCAAGCTAGAACTATGACTGGTTTGAAAAGATATACTCACTGGTGCAATAATGGCATGAATGTTATAGCAGTAACCAAACACTTTCTGACTTGATTTAAGGCCCACTCCATAAAATGGAATCCATCTCTCACACCAGATTCAGAGCCAGGAACCTGTGGCTAGACATGACTTTGGTCATGAAATTTCACCATCTGCTGAAGAGCTATGGGAATTGATACTCCTGGGATAAGCAGAGTTAGTTTTCTTTAAGAGTGTGGTCCTAGTTGGTGAAGCATGCTCCACTGGATGAACACACACTCAAGAGTATATAGCCAACACTGATTATGTGTTTTAAAAATATACAGACACAAAATTGAGTTGTATGGAGTGAGTGGCAGATCTGGAAGGAGTTGTGAGGGGTGTATATAATCAAAATGCAATGCTTGAAGTTCTTCAAAATGAAAATAGCGTGTAAAGGCCAGGGTCAAGTGTGTCTGAAACTACTGGGGACATAGTATTCTAGTATCTGAGGGCCTATATTATCCATCATGAATATATCTTATCTTCGAGGATCCATGTAGCTCCTAAAAGCTAAGAGGTATGACAAAATCAACTCAGAAGCCTATGCTCGGATTCCTATTGAATGCTGTAGAAAAATAAAAGAATAAAGTAAAAATGGAAATGTTTGAGGCACTTTTTTATGTCTGGTCATTTCCTAACTCTAAGTTATATTTGCTCTATATATTGTTCTAAGTTATAAGAGCAAATTAATAGTTGGTATTTGTAGATGTTTCTTAAGCTTAAACCACAAATAAACTCACAGACCATCTTCATTGAACAAAACCTGACATGAACTTTTTCCTCCTATTGGTCTTTTACTGTTTGTCTTTATGTATTTATTTTCTTTTTGTGATTTCTTTTTGTTTCTGTTTTTTTTTTTTCCTTTTTTGAAACAAAGTGAGGAGAAATCATAAAGTTGAGTGAGTAGAGTGGTAGAGTGTGGGAGAGTCTGGGAGGAGCCRGGGAGGGAAAACATGATTAAATGTATTATATGAAAACTTGTTCTTTAAATCTGTGAAGTGAAAGCCTTTCTTCACACAGCAGTGTCGATAGTTGACACAGAGTTCAGGAACCTTCTGTTTATGCACAGACATGGCTTTGTGTGCCTTCTCTGCCACTGCTACATGCAGTGCTTGCTCAGTGAGGAGGAAGTCACCTCTCAGGGTTAGTGCAGTCTGCTGTCTGGATCAAGTCAAAGGTGACCTGCAGTAAGGTTACTGATGATCTCTGTCTCCTTCATGACTCTTTCTTTTACAACTCCTTTTGTTACTCTCATCTTGAAATTCAGAGCTCCTTTCAATTAGAGGAGCCACCTGTATGGACAGATTAAAAATGTCTGCATAACACACAGACAGAATGGCATGCTTTCAGAACATGATTGACCTGAAGAGGGGGGAGCAGAAAGAGTTGGGGAGTGGAGGAGTGAAAATTATGGATATCATAATGGATTTGAAAAGAGTTGGGGAGTTGAGGAGTGATAATTGTGGATATAAGTGCCTCTTGCCTAAAGGTAAAAACCCATGGTTTGTAGTTTTGTTTTGGTGCCAGAGAAGCTCAGCAAGTGATCCAAAAGAATAGACCCAACCAGTTTTTTCTCAGTTGCCAGTGGGCGAGAAATGGTTACAAGGTGCTGTGATGGTGGTGTCATGTGTTAGCAGGAGCAAGGAGACTGGAAATTTCTACATTTTAGTGCTTCAAGGTTCACACACACTGTTGATTATAAAAGTGTTTCTGATGCAGTTTAATGCCTTTATATGTTTTTACAGAAACCATTATATGAAAACTACATGGTCTCCCTCATACACAGAATCTAGCCAATAATATATGTACACATGTAAACAAATATATATGGATACAGGGTAACAAAAAAAGGGGAACAAGAACAACTTAATATTAGCATGAGGGAGGGCTGACTGGAGTTAATGAAAGTAACTTATGAAGGAGGATAAAAAGCTAAGTGTTTTTCTAGTTTAACTCTGTCATGGAGTTTTCATTTTTTGGTGGCAGATAAGTGCATTAAATATATTTGATATTGAAAGAATAAAATCTGTGAAGCTTCACAGTTTACATTTTTAAATGGCTTCTGTAACTGTATAGACATTCAGTGAGTTGTATAGTTTTGGGTCTGGATAATTTTGGTGTAATTTTTTTTACTTCACTACCTTTTTAATAATAAAGTTTAGAATAAGATTTTTAAAAGAAACCATTAAGTAGCACACATTTAAATGAATCCCAACACAGGCACTCAGGAAGTTAGGGAAAGAGCAGTATTTGGAAGTACTGGCAATATCTTTGAAATAGACATTGCCATTGTTGCTGTTAGGGTTTCTATAACTGTGATAAAACACTGATCCTAAGCAACTTAGAGAAGAAAAGGTTCGTACTAAGTCTATAGTCCATCATCCAAGAAAGTAGTGGTAGGAATCTAGAGGCAGGAACTGAAGCATAAGCCATGGAGGAATGCTGCTTCCTGACTTGTTCCGAATGATTTGCTCTGCCTGTTTTCTTAAAGCACCCAGGACCACTTGCCCAGGGATGGCACCACTCACAGTGACCTGGGCTCTTCCACACATCAAGACAATTCGCTATAGGCTTTCCCATGGCCAACCTGGTAGGGGTATTTTCTTAATCAAGGTTTACTTTCCAAAAATGATTCCATCTTGTATCAAACTAGCCAGCACAGTAGATCCCTGTCAGCTTGACATATAAACACTTCACTGTTAAAACCATAACCTTTCCTTGCTTGTTGTCCTCAAGATGTTATATTAATATCAATATTATAATATAAAACATACTCCAAACTTTAAAAGTCTCACTGTCTTTAAAACTTCATCTCTTTAAAAGCATTCAATGTGACAGCCAGCTTTCAAAGCCACTACAAAATATCTGAGTTTCTAAAATAGCCAGTCTCTCCAAAATAACCAGTCTCTTTTATAAGACTCCAAAGTCTTTTTAAAAGTTCAAATCTCTCAACTGTGAGCTCCTATAAAATAGAAAATAAGTGAAATACTTTCTTCAAGAGAGAAGAACCTGGCCACAGTTATAATCAAACCATAGAAAAATCAAAGTTCAAAATGATACAAAATCCAGTGCTTGGTTATGCCTGAGATTCATGGTCCTCAGGCTTCAAAGGTTCCATTTCTCTACTTCTGCTCTTTGCAACATAGATAGCTTGTTCCTAGGCTCAAGTCAGTTCCACTTCATGGCTGTTGCTATTTATTCTTGGATGCATGATCTTAGAATCTCTAAAATGCTGGGGTCTCCATTGTAATTGGGCTGCACTTTCACCAATGGCCTGCTGGCCTCTTCAGGGACTCTATCCTATCACAGGGTGACAAGCTTCAGACTTTCCCCATTATCCCTGAAGTGTTCCCTGCAACTCCACCTGTACCTCTACCGGTAGCCTGTCCTGACTTCTCACATGCCAAATTTCATCTGCTCTTCATGACTCCTTCATGCCTTCAGAACCAGTACTGCCTGGGAGAATTATAAACTACCGGCACAAAATACATACAACCTTGGCCCACTACAAACCACAGCTTCTGTGTGCTGACCCTGATGAATCACTCCCCAGATTTCACCTCAAAAATATTGGTTGATTTTTAATCATATTCTTCAGCCCCAGTTGATTGTCTCAGAAATGCCAAGATTCTACTTTAGTAGCTCTTTATTCAGAATCTTGATTGGCCCAACAGAGTCTTTAAGGGACTTTAAAACTTCCCTCTGAAATTTCATAATCTATTGTCTGCATTGCTCTCAACACTCTTACCTTCTGAGCCCACATAAAACAGCGCTCTGAGCTTCGAACACTCAGTGGGTTTTCCAGCCCAAAGTTGAAATGTTACAGTGACTCTCCCAAAACATTTGTTCAGGTCTCTCAGCAATCCCCAATGACCCAGTACCAATTTCTTTCATAGGTAGGTTTTTATTGCTGTGATAATACACCATGGCCAAAAGCAAGTTGTGAAGGAAGGGGAGTATTTTGTCTTATGGTTGTAGTCGTATCACCCAAGAAGGTTAGAACAGAAACCTGGAGGCAGAAGCTGAAGCAGGAGCTATGGAGCAACACAGCTTACTGACTTGTACCTTGTGGCTGGATCAACCTGCTTTCTGTCTGTTGGTCTGTCTTTCTTTTTACTGGATATTTCCTTATTTACATTTCAAATGTTATTCCGTTTCCCACTGCCCCCCAAAACCCCCTATCCCATCCCTTCTCCCCTGTTTCCTTGAGGATGTTTTCCCCACCCATTCCCGCCTCCCTGTCCTTAGATTCCCCTACACTGGGACCTCAAGCCTTCCCAGGACCAAGGGCTTCTTCTCCCATTGATGCCCAACAAGGCCATCCTCTGTCTACATATGTGATTGGAGCCATGGGTCCCTCCATGTGTACTCCTTAGTTG
This sequence comes from Apodemus speciosus, assembly GCA_002335545.1. Lineage (NCBI taxonomy): Eukaryota > Metazoa > Chordata > Mammalia > Rodentia > Muridae > Apodemus > Apodemus speciosus. The sequence continues at coordinate 48,249 of BDUI01005015.1, forward strand.
GTGGTTTAGTACCTGGGAGCTCTGGGTGGGGGTGGGGTGGGAGTGGGGGTGGTTGGTTGATATTGTTCTTCCTATGGGGTTGCAAACCCATTCAGTTACTTTAGTCCTTTCTCTAACTCCTCCATTGGGGACCACATGCTCGGTCCAATGGTTGGCTGAGACCATTGGCCTCTGTATTTGTCATGCTCTGGCACAGAGACAGCTATACCAGGCTCCTGTCAGCAAGCACTTCTTGCCATCCATAATAGTGTTGGGTTTGGTGACTGTATACAGGATGGATCCCCAGGTGGGGCAGTCTCTGGATGGCCTTTCCTACAGTCTTTGTTCTACACTTTGTCCCTGTATTTACACCCCCCCCATGAGTATTTTGTTCCCCCTTCTCAAAAGAACTGAAGCACCCACACTTTGGCCTTCCTTCTTGAGCTTCATGTGGTCTGTGAATTGTATCTTGTGTATTCCAAACTTTTGGGCTAATATCCACTTATCAGTGAGTGCATACCATATGTGTTCTTTTGTGATTGGGTTACCTCACTCAGGATGATATTTTCTAGTTCATCCATTTGCCTAAGAATTTCATGAATTCGTTGTTTTTAATAGCTGAGTAGTACCTCATTATGTAAATGTATCACATTTTTATCTCTTCCTTTGTTGAGGGACATCTGGGTTCTTTCCAGCTTCTGGCTACTATAAATAAGGCTGCTATGTACATAGTAGAGCATGTGTCCTTGTTATATGTTGGAGCATTTTTTGGGTATATGCCCAGTAGTGGTATAGCTGGGTCCTCAGGTAATACTATGTCCACTTTTCTGAGAAACCACAAAACTGATTTCCAGAGTGGTTGCACCAGCTTGCAATCCTACCAGCCATGGATGAGTGTTCTCCTTTCTCTACATCCTTGCCAGCATATGCTGTCACCTGAGTTTTTGATCTTATCCATTCTGACTGGTGTGAGGTTGTTTTGATAGGCATTTCCTTCATGACTGAGGATATTGAACATAAAACCAGATACACTAAAACTAATAGAAAAGAAAGTGGGGAAGAGCCTCAAACACATGGGCACAGGAGGAAATTTCCTGAACAGAACACCAGTGGCATATGCTCTAATATCAACAATCAACAAATAGGACCTCATAAAATTGCAAAGCTTCTGTAAGGCAAAGTACACTGTCAGTAGAACAAAATGGCAACCAACAGATTTGGAAAAGATCTTTACCAATCCAAAAGATTTTTGGATTTTACCATCTTTACCAAAGATATAGATCTTTAGCTATATTGGATATAGGTATTCGATAGAGGGCTAATACCCAATATATACATAGAACTCAAGAAGTTAGACCCTAGAGAACCAAATAACCCTATTAAAAATGGGCTACTAAGCTAAACAAAGAATGCTCAACTGAGGAAACTCAAATGTCCAAGAAGCTCCTAAAGAAATGACCAGCCGGCTTTGACACAGAATTCCCATGCTATGAAGTTTTGGAATGGTAATGTATATCCTGTGATATTGGAGATATTTTTATCATAGCAAAAGGAAAAGTAGGATCCAGCTCAAGGGGAGGCCTGACATGATTATGGAAACTATGGAGCGCTCACAAAAAGGGACCTATAATGATTGTCCTCCAAAAAACCCAACAAGCAGTTGAAAGAGTCAGATGTAGATATTTGCACCTAACCAATGGACAGAAACTGCTGACCCCTGTGGTTGAATTAGGGGAAAACTGGAAGAAGCTGAGGAAGAGGGTGACCCTGTAGGAGGACCAGCGGTCTCAATTAACCTGGGCCTCTGAGATCTCTCAGATACTGGAACACCAACCAGACATCATACACCAGCTGATATGAGGCCCCMATCACATATATAGTAGAGGACTGCTGGGTTTGGATTTAGTCAAAGATGGACCTAACCCTTAAGAGATTGGAGGTCCCAGGGAGTTTAAAGGTCTGGTGGGATAGGGGTGGGGGTGGCAGTGGGAGGTGGGAGGTGGGGACATCCTCATGGAGATAAGGGGAGGTGGGAGGAGGTATGGGATGCGGAACAGTTGGAGGGTGGACCAGGAAGGGAATAAAATTTGGAGTTTTAAATAAATAAACACATAAATAAATAAATAGTCCAACAGAGAACAAGAAAAAAAAAGAAAATTCTCTGTTTAGCTCTGTACCCCATTTTTAATAGGGTTATTTGGCTCTCTGGAGACTACCTTCTTGAGTTCTTTGTATATATTGGATATTAGCCCTCTGTAGGGTGTAGGGTTGGTGAAGATCTTTTCCCAATTCGTTGGTTGCCGTTTTGTCCTTTTGACTGTGTCCTTTGCCTTACAGAAACTTTGTAATTTTATGAGGTCCCATTTGTCAATTCTTGATCTTAGAGCATAAGCTATTGGTGTTCTGTTCATAGCCTAGAAGCTCTGAATACTCAAGACACAATTCGCATATCAAATGATTCCCAAGAAGAAGGAAGGAAGAGGGCCCTGGTCCTGGAAAGGCTTGATGCAGCAATGTAGGGGATTGCCAGGACAGAGAAGTGGGAGGGGGTTGATTAGGGAATGGACAGAGAGAAGAGGGCTTATGGGACTTATGGGAGGGGGGAACCGGGAAAGGGGAAGTCATTTGGAATTTAAGAATATAGAGAATAAATAAAAAAGAAAAGAAAAGAAAATGAGGCACAGGCTTGCCCACAGGGCAACTTGGTAGTTATTTCCTTAATTGAATTTCCCTCTTTCAAAATGACTAAATTAGGCCGGGCGTGGTGGCGCACGCCTGTAATCCCAGCACTTGGGAGGCAGAGGCAGGCGGATTTCTGAGTTCGAGGCCAGCCTGGTCTACAGAGTGAGTTCCAGGACAGCCAGGGCTATACAGKGAAACCCTGTCTCGGGGAAAAAAAAAAAAAAAAAARACTAACTTGTGTCACATTGATACAAAACCAGCCAGAGTACCATATGGCAGTTTTCATCATTTAAGTCCACTTTTTGTCTCTGTTAAGGAATTCAACATGTTCTCCAGTGGTTTCATCAGATATGAAGATGTGATCAGTGCTGAGCATCCCTAGTCTCAAAGTCTAGATGTGGACTCTTGCAGATTTTGGATTCTTAAATTGGGGATGCTCAACTAATAAGTATATGCAAATATTTTAAAAATGGAAACACTTCAGTTCTAGGCATTTTAGGTGAGAGATACTCAACCCAGCATAATGACAGCATCATTCAAAATGTCTAAGGAAGCTAGTAATTGATAGGTGTGTTGCTGCTCAGTCATTGGTGATTGGCAAACTGGAGCCTTTGATTAGCACATTTCTATTTCTTGGGAGTTTTCTTTTGTAGCAGGACTGCCTAGAGAATTTGTGGGGCAGTGGTGTAAGGCCATGTATTTGATAGGGCCTTCACAGTTTTGCTTCTTTCTTTAGAACTTTGATATTACTTTTAAAAGGGGAATGGAATGATTACTTATTTTTTCAAATGTTTTATTTACATGAATGTTGTCGAATACTTATCTAGGGAGACAGACACACATATTTTATCAGAAACCTAAAGCTCAGGAAATAATGCATTTTGCAAAAGAACACTAGAGTATTGTAGTCTTTTATTCTTTGCAAAAAGCATAGAAATCAGTTCCAATGCTTCCATCAAATCACATACTGAATATTAGAATTTATTCTTTCTTAATTCTTTYAAAGCTTATCTTACATATTTTCTCTTAGAAGTGTTTTTTAACTTTTCAGAAGTCACTTGATCTTTGATAAAGGAGCTAAAAAACCATTCAGTGGAAAAAGGATAGCCTTTTCAACAAATGGTGCTGGTTCAACTGGCGGCTAGCATGCAGAAGAATGCAAATCAATCCATTCTTTTCTCCTTGTACTAAGCTCAACTCCAAATGGATCAAGGACCTCCACATAAAACCAGACACACTGAAACTAATAGAAAAGAAAGTGGGAAGACCCTTGAGGACATGGGCACAGGGGAAAATTTCCTGAACAGAACACCAATAGCTTATGCTCTAAGATCAAGAATTGACAAATGGGACCTCATAAAATTACAGAGTTTCTGTAAGGCAAAGGACACTGTCAATAGGACAAAATGGCAACCAACAAATTGGGAAAAGATCTTTACCAATCCTGTCATTTGTCTACTGCAGTCTTTTATCACCTTCTGCCATTGAGACAGAATCTGAAGACTTACTATTCAATCCAGGTGAAAAACMGTTTAGCTGTCTTCTCTTTCTCTGGGGCAGTGTATGTTCCTAAGTTTTCAGTCTGGCTTGCTGACTGGCTTTAGAGTGCGCTTCTCAGCTGTTGGTCAGCGCTGGCTCTTTCTCTCCCAGCTTACTCACATCTCTTCCACTCCTCCCAAGCATGCTGTGTGTCTGCAGGGCTGTGGTTGTACCTGTCTTCTTTTTGTGCATACCCAAGATACCCATCTGAATCCTCAGTTTCCCTCTTTACCCTCTTGGCCTGTGGAGGAAGGTGGGAAGGTCCTCTGGTTGCCTCAGATGTTTCTCTGGCTTGACCCCAGGAGATTGGAGACCGCCTCTACTTCCTTCCTCTTTCATCTGGGAACTAGAAACCTCTTGCCCTGTCTTTATTAGGTGAAGGGAATTGAGAAAACTAATTGATAAAACTCTGGGATTATCACCAGCTTCCTGGTATAAGATAATTTGGAAGATGGTTTCTTCACAGATTCTGACTTTCAAGCTTATCTTTTTATCAGACCCGCAGTGAGTAAACATCTAGGAAACTGAGACCTTTTGCTGTTTAGTTACCTAAGTTATGTAGCTTATCCCTTGAATATGAAAGCACCTACCATGCTCCCCACAGTGTGCATGCATGAGAAGTGACTCTTCACACTGTTCCCTTTACCCTTCTGGCACCACCAGGCCAGTGAGCCTTTTGGCCTTCTCCTCCCCAACTGCAGCCCACCTTCTACATCACCCTAATGGCTTTCTTCCTGAAATATCACCTAGAAAAAGGTTTGGGAATTCCAGATTGGAGTCAGCAGGAAGAGCAAAAAGTAGACCATTAGGTGATCTAGGCAAGCTTAAAAGCTTGTTTTATGATTGTTGAGAGGAAAAAATAAAGCTGAGCTATTCTCTGTGTGTCTTGATTGTCAGATGAATAATATTTTTCTTCCAGCAACTTGGCAAAGTGGCATCTGTTTGTTCTGTCTGGATGGGTAATTTGTATAAAGTCAGATAATTGCCAAGAGTAAAGGAGGAAGGTGATGGTGGTGGTAACCCTAAGGACATGTGCCTTGTCATCTAAGCTCTCCTGCACCAGAACACTGCACTCTGTATTGATGCAACCAGCAAATATTACTAACACACAGTCCTTTGTGTGATGGTGTAGCATCTAGAATCTGCCTGTATCTTAAGCTACGCCTTTGTTGTAGAGATGGCTTTTTTTCTGCAGACTGTTTTGTGGATTGTGTAGGTTCTGAGTGTGGGAATTCTTTTCAAAGAAGCAGAGAATTCAGTTGCCATTTGTCATATAGTAATTTGTATATTTTGCACAGTTTGCACATTCCAAATAATTTCAAATTGATAAAACAATGGATGTAGCCTGCTGGGAGCCCATATTTGATGTTATCATAGTGTTCAGCCTACTCCTGGGGCCGCCTGGCTGCCTATGACCTTGAGCCTACAGGAGGTCATGTCCTTTTGATCTTCTGACCTATGGTTTTAGCTCCTGGGTGGCTGAGTCACCTTTTGCAGCAAAGGCCTTGTTAGAAACCCTGGAGATTTCCCAGGTGACATATACTGTAAAACAGGAARTACTTTCTGGGCTAGTTAAGACTGCTTCTGACCCTCATGCGCTAGAGGGATTCAGGATGCACTCTAGCAGGTTAATGGCCATATTTTATACAAATGACATTTTATCTGTGCTATCTTCAAAGTGTGGCTTTCAATTAGTATGAAATACACATGTAAATGTCTTTATGAAAATACTTTTTGCCAGAGATTCATCACTTGGATGAATTGTTTAATGTTATTGTGTCAAAGTGTATAAGTTTCATTGATAATATAATTTTAGTTATTAAGAATGTCATGTTAGTCCCTGACTTTAGAAATGCCATCATCAGTTAGAAATGCCCTGTCATCAAGAACTAACCTAATGTGTTGTCAGCTATTTCTGTGTCATGTAGTGAAGCATATGATACTCAGGGTAGAAATTCAGTAGTACGAGTTTGAAAATATATAGAATTGGTAGTGTCAGGACAGGGAGATAGGTCAGTCATGAAAGTACTTGTTTGTACAAGCATGACACCTAAGTTTGGATACCCAGAACACACACACACACACACACACAGGCATGCATACATGTGCATGTACATTTGTGTATTTGAAGCCAGTTGTGATGGTGGTACACTTGCAATCCAGTACTGAGAGGAAACAGGTGAATCTCTAGGGCTAACTGGCCAGCCAGCCTCACCTAATAGAGATTGTGTTTCAAACCAATGAAAGACAATGTCTCAAAAAACATGGTGAAAAGATCATGAAAAATGACATTCAGGCTTAGCCACACACATGTATGCATATTCTACACACACACACATTATTAATTGTAATGTATGGGTTTGGGTTTGTTTATAAATATAACAGTGAGTTTGTCTATATTTATGGCATAAGTTTTTTGGTTGTGAAAACACATTTTTAGAGGATAGCAATCTAAGGAATGGAATAATTTATATTGAATCTATTCCATAAAAATGAGGCTTTTGAAATATCCAGTTTGTATGGCAAATCATATATTTCAGAATTGTTTTTAAGTAAATGTAATTGTTGACACCTCCTTGGGCCATCCTGTCTGCACACTTGGTCATGAACTCAGGCAAATGTTAGTAAGTATCTTTCCGCACCACTTTTAATGCTGGGAATCTGACTTTAACCCTCTAAGCAGGTGTGTTCTTATAAATAACAATTGACATTTTAATAAAGCTGGAAGCCCTCATTTTGCTGGTATGTTACTTTTGGCCTTAGTCCATAAGAAAGACAAATTAAACGTTGCCTGTCAGTTCCTTATTGTGTTTTCTTTCATTTGCATGGTGGAAAGACTTACTCTCACCCTCCAGACTTCTTAGGAGTGCATGCCCTGTGCATACTGCCTGCTCCCCACTGGGAAATGCCAGCCATGCCACTGTTGCTCTGTTTTCTTTTGTGGTTGTTTTCTCTGTCTTTCTTTCCCTCTTTCTCTCTCTCTTTAAAACAGGGTCTCACTGTAGCCGCTTGGCTGTAAATCTTGGCAGTCTTCCTAATTTAGCCCCAAGTGCTAGAATTACTGGTTGTTGCAGCGGGGAAGATGTGTGTGTGTGTGTGTGTGTGTGTGTGTGTGTGTGTGTGTGTGTGTGTGTGTGTKYRTGTAAATGCTCACCAGGTGCTCATACACTCGAGTGGGCATACGCGTGGATGTGTGTGTAGAGGCCAAYGCCGGGTATCTGCCTCAGACCATCACTTTGTGAGACAAGAGCTCATCTGTTTGGCTGTGCCAGCTGGCCTGTGCCTTCCAGGGATCCGTCATTGCTGCGCTGAGCCCCTTAGGTGGGTGCTGGGTGACCTAACTCAGCTCTCCATGCTTATGTGGCAAGCACTTTACCCACTGAGCCTTTTGCGGGGCTCCCAGTGCTCTGCATCACCGCATTGCTCACCACGCCCCTCCAGCTGCTGAGAGATAACTGCCATTCTCCCTCTAAACTCCGACCCATAAGAACAGTACTTTGATAGTCACCTCAGTGATAGAGAGCATGATGCAGTAAGAATTAAGTTTAACTATAAAGATTTTATTACTAATTAACTTAAAACAACAGTTGAAATTAAAGCATGTATTTCTCTACTAAAGAGCTGAATGTTACATTTCTTTTTTATTTTTTTATTCTTTGTTTACATTCCAAATGATTTTCCCTTTTCCAGTTCCCCCTCCCCTTAAGTCCCATAAGCCCTCTTCCCTCCGCCAGTTCTCCAATCAACCCCCTCCTACTTCTCTGTCTTGGTAATCCCCTACACTGCTGCATGAAACCTTTCCAGGACCTCTCCTTCCTTCTTCTTGGGAATGATTTGATATGTGAATTGTGTCTTGGGTATTCAGAGCTTCTGGGCTAATAATATCCACTTATCAGTGACTGCATTCCATGTGAGTTCTTTTGTGATTGGGTTACCTCACTTAGGATGACATTTTCCAGATCTAACCATTTGCCTAAGAATTTCATGAATTCATTGTTTTTAATTGCTGAGTAGTATTCCATTGTGTAAACCATTCCTCCATTGAGGGATATCTGGGTTCTTTCCAGCTTCTGGCTATTATAAATAAGGCTGCTATGAACATAGTGGAGCATGCTTCTTCAATGCATGCTGGAGAATCCTCTGGGTATATGCCCAGGAGTGGTATAGCAGGGTCCTCCGGAAGAGTCATGCAGCCAGACTGATTTCCAGAGTGGTATAGAAGTTTTATGGAGGAGGGGCTTCATCTATTTACAGAAATCCTTGATAATTTTTAAATCGATGCAGATGGTTCTTGATATCTTTATAATTGTTACAGTCCTACTGGACAGAGGTCAGCTGGAGTTCTCCATTGTTTATGTCATTATGAGGCTTGAGGGCTTGGAATACTTTTAGCTTTTATGTCACTTATCTTAAACAAAACAGCACAAATCTGTTTGTGAATAGAAATGTTTATTTCACTGTAGTTAGATGGAACTATATTGCACCTACTAATTTCCAGCTAATTCCCTAAGGTCAGGGTCTACTTTTGTTGTTGTTTATTTGACTTTTCCATAACTCCATAACATAACCTACAAATGTCTTAACAAAGGTTCTCCTGAAAATAGTAATTGTATTTGATTTGTCACATTAACTTCTATAATGTGCCCATGACATATCAAACCTATATTATCTGAAATAATTTTAGCTGAATGTCATGTCTTTTAGAGAAGAAATTAGAAAACCACTTTTAGAATGGCTTTTACATTTCTAAATAACTGAAAAGAATTTATAATGTGAAAGTTTGTAAATTTTACATTTCAGAATATGTAACCACAACCATTAAACCTTACCAATTATGCTTTCTTACTGTAGCAGTTTAAAGTACATGGCAGGAGTCACTCCTAAGACAAGGCCTACAGTTCTGACTCTGCTTTTACAGTATGTCGGTGTATCAAAGAGGATCTGAACAGTTTTCATAGTGTGCTTTCTGAACTTATCTTTGCCAGCCTAAATTACAATTTTAAAAGTTTTTCTCATTTAATGTACTCAATGCATTTTGTCATTTTGGTCCATGAGAGCATAATTTAATTGCAGACCCAATAAGAGAAAAATGTTTTCATTTCCTGAATCTTTCTTGCCTGGAGAAACTCTTAGAGGTATGAATCAGAAGAGGAGAAACAATGGGCACCAACTTGCGCTTTGAGGTTTTGTGTGTGTGTGTTTTTGTTTGTTTGTTTGTTTGTTTGTTTGTTTTTATGATGTGTGAAACAAGAAAATGGTGATTGCAAGGAGTGCTTTTGTAAAAGTCCAACAAAACTTGAACCAAAATGCATGTAGCTTCACACATATTTAGTGGTATCTGTAGTCACGGTTGGACTGCTTGATAATGAACTGATCAGATAATTGAATTTAAGTCATGATCTCTTTTTGTTTATTTTACTAAAGCATTTATTTTTTTAAATAAAATATAAATTAAATCTCAGATTTACAGCATATACAAATAATTTATGATTTGCACTTTAAATTATTAATATTGCACCCAACCATGTAAGTCTTTGACACTTTTGCATTGCCAACCCTTCCTGCCATTCAAAAAAAAAAGAAAGAAAGAAAGAAAGAAAGAAAGAAAGAAAGCAAAACCTGAAACTGACAAAATTACACTAGCTAAATTTTCTGTTAAAAAAAAAAGGAAAACACACAATTCTTTATTTACATGGTAAAGTTGTAAACTTTCAGAAATTTACCTCCAGAAGCTAGGCATACATTCTTTCGTCATACCTAGACAAAATCATGATTTCTTTATAAAGCTAAATCATGCATTTCTTGGGGTAGGGTAGTAGAAAAAAGGGACTTGATGGAGGTGCTGGGACTAACAACCTCATTTCCTTTCACCTCTCTTTAGGAAGGGAAGAGTGTTCTTCCCAAATTAAATCCAAGTTTGACTGACCACACTCTGCAAGCTGTGTAGCAAAGGAGAGACTTATGAAGAGTGCTAGAGCCAGAGACCAGTCCTGGAAAACCCATTCCCTCCTAGGCAATGGAAAGGTTGTTCTGGGCCCCACCCACCCACACAGTGCCTGTTGTGGATCCCACCCCACTCCTGATATGACAAGTGGGATAATATGTCCTCCTATTCTGTGACATGCCTTTCTGATGGAGAGTGGATATGCTTCCTATCTTAGTATAGTGACACACAGACTCCCTAATCACTGAGGGGTATGAGGTGGTCTCACCAGAACCTCAAAGACATCTCGGTACATTTTGGCCCCAGATGTTAATCAGGAGGGTAGGGTCAAAAGCAGGAAGGCTGATCAGAGAATTTATGAGAAGATAGGCATGAACACCTGTGGACCCTTCACTCCTGGGTCCATTAACCTGTGTTCAGACTTAGTGCTGCTGCCCTGATAGTCCCACAAGCTACTTTGTAGTCAGTGGTGTGGTGTGCACTGGTCGTAGCATATGGACTGCGTAGAGTAGAGGAGAGAGAGTTTGAGTGTGCATGAGCTTTGGTTAGTTATACTAGCAAAGTTGTTAAAAATCAGCTACTTTCCCCAACTGTAGCACCTCCATCGTCCCAGTAGGCCCCAGTGAGACACCATGCTGCACTCCTGTGCTTCTGGAGAATGAAGTCTTGACCCATTTTCTAATACCTGGCAGTCCCAACCCCACCTTGGGAAAGTATTGTGTTTTTTTCCTGCCATTGTGAGCTGACTCCTTGGAGGTATTTTTGCAAAGGATGGCTCTTAGTAAGTACAGTACAGAGTTCACAAACCACCTAGGTAGGTGTTTGACATACTGTACACATGTAGGATATGAACACACATATTGTACACACATGTAAATTTTATATAAAGATACAATCAATGTATGACTAGAAACAGAAAGATAATGAATGGAGAGAGGTGGTTGGATCTTGCTTTAATTGCTAGTATAGTGCTGACAAAGCATGTCTTTGGTTACTTTTGCCATTTCATTATCTACAAAATGGTCTTGAAATCACCTCTCCCAGAACTGTGCAAGAGCCCAAACCATAGTGAGTGCTCAATAAATATCACTCATTTTCATTGCCATTCTTAATTTTCAAAATTTTCAGTACTCCTTGAAGCTTTACAACATGTGCGTATTTACAATGTATTTTAACATCACCCTCAGCTCCAGAGTTGCAGCTGCTCTTCAGTACTTTGAGCACAGAGTTCAGGACCCCTGTGAAGCAGAGTAAAGTTCAAAGTTTAGAACTTTGGTCTCCCTAGCACCTGGGTAGGCCTGTGAGCTCCATGACAAAGGGAAGATGCTGCCACACTGTGCTGGGCACTCAGCGACGGGAGTATCTGCGTTTATGTGTGAGTGCTGTGCTCCAGTCCTAGCCATGCAGTCTTCCATGGTATTCCAGGGATACTATGGGCGATACACTGTGCTCAGTCTTGCTTTTCATTATGAGGAAGTCTCCAGTTACTTTTCTCTCTTAACTAACATCTATTTAAGGTTACTCCAGACCTGAGAGAAACAAATGAAAAGACAGTGAGACTTGATTCAGTTACTTTTAACTAATTAGGTGTTTCTTAATCACCTTATTCTCCTTGGAGAAAAGACTTGATATAAATAGGCAGTAATAACAGTAGCACTATGTTTAATTGAAATGGTTTTTTTGAAATGTAATTAGTTTAGTAACAATAACTTTAAACAAGCATTCAGCACTCTAGGTGGCCCATAAACAGGAAAGAATGAAGTTCCTGTCACTCTCCAAAAGTGACTTGCTCTCTGAGAAAAATGTCTTTGAGCAGCAAAGGTTCACCTTTCCTTTTGTAGACTGATTCAGGCCAGGCTTGAACTGTTCTCCTCACTGTTCTGTATGTAAAGTATGGCCTCTAAGTTCTCTGTCTTAAAACTCAGAGACTGAAGGAGACAGAAGGATTCCATACCTGAGGCAGAAGCCAGTAGAGACTCTATCCCACAGGACTGTCATGGCTGCCCACGTCCTGTCAAAGTTCCTCTCGGCTGCTAGACTGCTCACCCCTTCACTTAGCCACACCCCTTTGTGCTCTCCCTGCTCTAGAGGATGTTGAGTGCACTGTTGTACCTGAGTTCCAAGCTCTCTGGACTATGCTACTGTTAGTTTAGAAAAGCAGAGGGTAAGAGGCTGACATGACCAAAGGCCCAGCAAAGGATGGTGTTTGTGAGAGTTCCTCTGTAAGGTCAGCAAGCTGTAAGACAGCTCCTGTTGTGTACTAGTATAATGTGTGAGAATATACACAGTTCCCCAGAGTGATCATTTCCAAATGTCACATGGTAAGCTCTTCCCCAGCAAGGCGCCTGAACTTAAAAGGTTGATTGTAAGATGGAGTAATATGAGAATTGGTACAATTTATATGTACACGAATTTGCTTTCCTGGTATTCTCCATATGGAAAATCACAACAAGAAAAACTTCTTAAGCTGGTAGAAATTATGTAGCTTGGGTGGGGTTGGCTTTTTAATCCCATGGATTTCCTTTTCAGCATATAAGTTCTGTTTCGATGTTCATATTTCAACATACTTGTTTTCCTTGTGAATATAATATTGTGCAGAATTATAGATAGTACAAAATCAAATCTAAAATTCTTTACATTTTTGGAAATTCTGTTTGAAAATAACACTTTTTTAAAAAGCAGTTATATTTTTAATATTTTGGTTAAAACTGAACTAAAGTTTAAAATACGGGGATTCAAAATATAGCTAGGAGTTTATAGTGAAACATCAATTTTATAACTATTCACTTGGGGACAGTTAGAAGCCCTGGGTCTTCAGAGCCCACCTTTGTTTCTTTTAGCAGGGTGTGCTCGCAGACATGCGCAGTTTTGGGTCTCCACGCTGGACTGTTGGGACTTGTGTGGGTTTGCTGTCCACATCTCCATCCCCGCCCAACTGATTTCCTTTGAGATTTTCTTTGGTTTATTCTTTGAGAAGTGAATTTTTTCCAAGTTTCCTTTTTGTGTTCTTTCCCTTTATCCCAGCTCCCTTTTTCTCCCCTTCGGTCTTAGCAATTGTGTATTACTAAGGACTTCTAGTGGCTAACTCTGGAAGTGCCTCTCAGAAAAAAAGAAAAAGAAACAGTTGCTCTACCTACTTTCATAAGCTGCCACTGCAGCTGACAGGGATTGGGCAGGGATCCTGGTTTTTAAATAATTTTAACTGCATGATACTATTCATTCTTATAACATTTTTACTTAATTCAATTGATTATTTCAGTACGAAGAGCCTGTACTGTACTGTGTATGATAATGATGTGATCGTCTGTTTATGAGAGTCAGTTCAGAAACTGTATTGAAGTTTCATCTGTAAATGAGATTTCTAAATATGTGAATGAATATAGATGTATATAAGAGTGATAAGTGATAGAAATAGTTACTGTGGTCAGAGGCTTTTTACAATGTGGGATTTCAGTCATATAAAATGGAGTGTTATTGCTGTACAAGCTGCAGTCTAGTGCATAAGAGGTTCAGGAAGTGCTATGGCTTGGATGAAAGTTTTGTGCCACGAAAGGCTCTCTGGTCCCTGAAAACCACCCATGGATGTTATAAAAGGTTCAAGCAGACTGGAAAGGTAGAGAATTCTTGGCTTTCTGGGTTGGGACCAGGGGTCACTCACAACTCCCACTACACTGCATATTGACTTATCATTGGACATCTTCTCCTGCAAGGTACAAGAACAATGGAGTGCATTATGGAAACAGGCTTGTGTGATGCCACCACTAAGCTTTGGATTAAAATTACACTTCATTAAAGCAAGCAAGCAAGAAAAATATTTAGAAATATTCTTCCTCTATAGTGAATGCTGGGATTACACTTGATTTGAAAATGCAAATTTGTTCCCAATTGATGCATTTAAGAACATTTTTCAAATAACTTAAGTTTCACACTTCCTTATGTGCAGTTTTGTCTGTAAGTAACACTAGGTGAACTAGAAAACTGTTCCTGGATGAACTGAATGTTAAATCCCTGGGTTCCGTGAGTATAGTAGGAGCTGTAGGCATCCATGTGTGGTCCTGTGAGCTGATTGGCCTGTGAGATTCCAGGTGCCCTTCTTGCACTACCTCACAGCAGCTCAGGGCTCACGCTGTAGCTTTCAGTGCCCACTTATACCTCAGGGCTTTTTCAAAGTCACAGGGTATAAATCTGGGGTGCTGCTGTCATCTGGGTGGTGTTTATTTAATTTGTGTGGTTTTAGGTTTTTCAGTGTTTGTCCTTAACCTCACTTTTCTTATAAAGCCCTGTATTTTGAATTGTGCAGTTTTATATAATGTAGCAATTTCCAGGGCTGCATACACAGCATCATTAGAGAATGGTGATGCTGCAACTGTATTCTCCACAATTACCCACATTACCAAATGTCAGTGCAGGGCTCAGGGATGATGTGCTCAACTTCTGCCCAGAGACTCTCACTTCACTATAGTGAACATTTCACGATACCCTTGCTCATGCTTTCCTTCTGGCCACTCCTGTGTTTAGAATTTGGCATTGCTTTGTACTTGTTAGTATGGTGACTCTGGAGCATCACCATGAGGCTCACTTGTCTTTTAACTAGTACTTTTATTAATTACTTGAGAATTTCAAACCATATATTTTTATTATGTTCACCCCAACTCTTCCCCAGATCCATGCCCAGCTCCCCTCGCTCCCTCCTTCCTTCCCTTCTTGTCTTCCTCCCCTCCCCCCTCTTCTCTCCTATTTTACTCAAATACTTTTGGGTATGTGGACAGCAGTGGAGAGTAAACCAACCTACCAGGAGACCCATAAAGAAAACTGGCTCTTGCTCTTGGAAAGCTATTGCATGCAATGACCCCTCAGGTAGGGAGTCCTCGGCTTTGTGTTCTGCCCCTTGATGCTGAGACTTTTCCCAGCCTGAGCATGCACACCTTTGTTCATGCTATCAGAACCACTGTGTATCATATGTTCCTCTGCTTTGTTGCACCTTGAAAGCACTGCTTACTGATAACTATCCACCACCCCTGGTTCTCACAGTCTTTGAGCCCCCTCTTTCTCAGCGGTTCCTGGAGGCCCATTTATCTTTTAAGTTTCTTCTTTACAAACTCAAACAAATTATACCTGCATTAGTTGTACAGAATATTTAAATTTTCCAAATTTCAGAGCTAAGCTTTGCCTAATTTCTAGCTACTGATGGAGATCCTCACAAGACTTTCCCATTGCTCTCATTGCCTCCTTCCCTGATGATTATCTGTGGTTGTAAATGTTTACTTTGATCACGGTCCATACTGACTGCAGTGATCACAGCTCATCCTGACTGCAGTGATCACAGCTCATCCTGACTGCAGTGATCACAGCTCATCCTGACTACAGTGATCACAGCACATGCTGACTACAGTGTTCACAGCACATGCTGACTGCAGTGATCACAGCACATCCTGACTGCAGTGATCACAGCACATCCTGACTGCAGTGATCACAGCTCATCCTGACTGCAGTGATCACAGC
>BDUI01005015.1:64249-80642 GCA_002335545.1 Apodemus speciosus
GATCACAGCACATCCTGACTGCAGTGATCACAGCACATCCTGACTGCAGTGATCACAGCACATCCTGACTGCAGTGATCACAGCACATCCTGACTACAGTGATCACAGCACATCCTGACTACAGTGTTCAAGAGTTTGTGATGAATCCCAAATTCTATGGTGTAGATTTCCACATTTCATCCRGGCTGACACTTTTCTCCTTTCTTCCCATATACTCTGCTTTCCTCTAATATGAATTGAGACAAAGGATATTTTTCATTGTTTAAATCCTATCCTACCTCTTATACCTCCAAGAAACCTATATGTAGTAACACCCCAGTATATTTCTTGGTTCGAAATGGCTTCAGGAAATCTTTAGGTTCTTCTGAAAGTTTTATTTAGATTTCCCCTTATAATTTTCTATAATTTCATTGTGAAACCTCTAGAAGTAAAGTGTTGTGAAGAAACCAGACTACTTAGTCTGAAACAGTTTATTATTTAAATAGTATTTTCATAGTGGTCTTGAAAAATGTTGATAACCACAACTCTTGCTGATAATGTTGGCTCTTTAAAGATAGCTAGTTCCCTGACTTCTCAGTGTAGATAGCAAGATGAATGGAGTTTCATTGTAAACATTCCCCACAGCAATTATCTGTTCCTGCCCCAGTTCCAGCGTATAACTTTTATTATGTCCAGGTATTAGCAAGCTGTGTCATAAGCTGGGTATGGTGACAAACACCTTTAATCTATTACCCAGGAGACAGGGCCAGGCAGATCCCAAAAGTTTAAGGCCAGCCTGGTCTTTACCATGAGTTCCAAGATAGCAAGGGCTATCTCCAGGAAAATAGAAAATAAAAAAGAGGCTATGTCATATGTATGTGTGTGGTGTGCGTGTGCTAGATTTATCTTTAAATTGTGTGTGTATGTGTGTGTGTGTATGTGTGTGTGTCTGCACTTGTGAATGAGTCATAGGTACCCTAGAAGCTAGAGGTATTGGATCCTTCTGGAGCTAGGGACAGACAGTTGTAAGCCTGCACTTGAGTTGAGCATACTTATTACTTCTGAGACTTTCCTAATGCATTAGTGTTAGAAATTTAGGAGCTGCTGGTAAGCAAGTCACTAATAAAAAAAATCCACTAGCAGTGACTGTATAAAAATATTTCTATTGAATAAATAATGTCCACACCTATATGGCTGGTTATTCCACCTGGCAGTGGGTGTCTGAGTGCTGTGCCAAGCCTTATACCTTTGTGATGAACAGAGAGGTTGATGAAACTAATTTACCTGCAGTTTTGTAAATAATGCTTGTAAAATCAATCATTTTCTCTGGCCTTGCATTCTATTGACATAACAATACACAGAGAAGACAGAACAACTTAAGATAACTTACTCATTTGGCTCTGCTCTTGATATTATCTCACACCCATCTGCTCTTATCTGTATTCTGGTGTGAGAGTGCACTAGTACTTTCACAGTAGGTATAAATTATTTCTTTTATAGTAACTAAGTAAKTTACTTATTGCTATAATATTTTAAATGTGCACTTTCTCAGTGTTATTTTAAAACATCATTTGAAGAGATGGTTTTGGTCTTGAAGCTCATCAGCAGTATACTTGCTAGTATAACAAATTCTGTGCTTTCCAGCATGGAAAAATAAACTTTATCATTTAAGAATAAAACCAGCAACGTTGAGCCAGCGTAGTAGTGAACATGATGCTTTCTTTCTGCATTCCTCTGAGGAGTGAAACAGTTCCCTCTGCTTTTGGATACCATTGAATGGAGTGCCTTTCTATTTTTACATGTGTGGGGCAGTGTTAGAAGATAGTCGTGTTGCAGAACAGTCGGGGGCTTTGAAGGCAAATGGAATGCCAGGCCCACTTACCAGTTTCACCCACAGTAGCAGAGGACCCTGAGGAAGTGGCTTGCCTCTCAGTGGCTCTTTGGCGTTTACATCTGTGAGTCKAAGAACCTTGCTTCCCCACATGGATCATGTGAGCAGGCCTGTGAGATACAGCACTTAAACTYTGTAAGAGGCATGAATGGCTATGCCTGGATTCGTCCAGCCAGCATTCGCAGTGTAATTGCAGCTGGCTGGAAAGCAGCAGACCGGGTAGGAATTGCCCTTTACTAGATCACTCTACTGCACCTGCAGAGTCCTCAGAACCACGCTTGTCATTCCGTCATAATGGCAGTAGAATGAAGACAGCAGCCCAGCAGTCCCTTAGGAAGGTCCACACTTAGCCCTGTCCTCTGGCTTAAGACAGTCTTACCTGATACAGCCACAGGGGCTTCAGCCCAGAGGGCTTCACTGCAGGTTAGTGAATTCTATGCTCTGGTCAAGGAACTAATATTTACCAAATATTAATTTAATCATAAATACCCCCAAACTATAAAAAGATACAGTTCCATAAACCACTGGTTCCACCTCCCAGAGGAAGTAGTGCAGACATTACACCAGCTGCAGCACAGTAACTGTGTTGGGTAAGGACTGTTCTTCCTGTTGCCTTTGCTTATTGTTTACTCTGCTTTGTTCCCTCTGGATGCCTCCCTCTGCAATTCTCCCTTAACACGTACCTGCTGCTGCTAACTTACAGACCAGATGCTGTTCTCCTCCCTGAGTGTTAGCCATCTTTCTTTGTACACACTGCTTAGGAGAAATGGGAGGACATGGTCACTACCATTATCAGCAAGGAGCCTATAGTATAACCTGAGCCATACATAGATCCCTTTCTACACATCAACAAGGATGTCCTAACACACCCCTGCCAAAGGGCTACTAAGGGTTGCATCATACCTGTAGCTATGCCTGGAATAACAATGCAATGGAGGTGTTCATTTTCATGTCTCTTTTCCTTGCCTCAGTTTCAGCATCAACAACATCTATTAATTTGAATGGATACACAACAGGAGACAGAAGAGCTTTCCAGTCCATACCTTTGGGGTTTCTCTCRAGCTTTTTTCAAGYTTTTCGTGCATTTTACAATTAAAAGGGGTAGACTGATTTAACCTTTGGTGGTTCTTTTCCTTAGAAGGTGCTTCTGATAGTACCAGTGTGGTTTGCTGGTTCTCTGAGCTTCACCACAACAGACTTTCCAAGTAACACTGAAATTAGTAGTGTGCTGGCAGCATTGCCAGTAAGCCCTTGAAGAGAAGGCACGCTCATTCAGGTAATTTTAAGCTAGTAGGAAATGCTCTGCCAGGCCTCCTGGGCTAGGGAGACTCAACCGTGACATACACCTTTTACCAGTGTCTTCCTTAAGCCAGTTTTTTAATCCTCGAATTATGAGGTGTGATGTCTTTAATTAGCTCCTTTTATAATAAGGGAGTTATTCCAGGAGATTTAATATCTTCATAAAAGGATACACGGGGCCAGAACTCATAAATGCAAACACACCTTTTCTGCCTCAAGAGTTTACAGCATGGTCCTGTGTTGAGGCTTGGTTTCCTTCTCCATCCCTCCTGCTCCTGTGCCTCAAAACTGGTTCATTTCATTGCTTGTCCTTGCCTTTTTCCTGTTTTATTCTGGACCACTATTGGCCAGTTCCTTGATAATGAGCTGTGGCAGCCTCCACCCTTGCTTGGAAGTGTGCTTGCTTCTCCATACCTCATTTAGCTAACATCAAAGCTAAGGTCGTCACTGATGATGGCTTGGACCTTTTCAGTATGCAGATTCGTAATGGCACAAGTGATTTTATATCAGCACAATAGAGTTCTTAACTATTTGTTTTATCATTGCTTGCTCAATATGTTAAGCTGTAAAATAGAATATTTTAATTTGCATGAATTACTCAGAGCATGAGGAACGAATATTAAGATGTTAAATTCCAAAGTGCAAGCTCATCTGTTGGGCTGTGGTTCTCAGCCCTGTGTGAGCAGTAAAGTTGTGTTTCCTGTGTCTTAGAGCACAGGAAATTGATCAGTGCTATCTGACTAGCGACTTTAGTGTACTTAAGAGACTTGTTGAAGTATATTTTAAATAAATGGAACAAGAATATGGTTTTCTCAGCTGTATACAAATAATTCAATCTACATATATTTAATTACTACAAAATAATGATGCTGGCAGTTAGTGATAAGTAATACAAAACAAAACAAGGCAAAGTTTAAAGGAACTGATGTGTTCATGAATAGGGGTCTTGGTCAAGTTAGGTTTCTCTCCTGGTTAAAAAATTAAAAGGCAAGAACAATCCTGAGCTAGATAGGTAGCCAGGAAGAAACGTTGAACACAGCAGACAAAACTGGATGATGAAGAAAAGCTCTTAGTAGGATGAGGAAGCACAGTTAGGAAAACAGAAAGAAACACTACTGAAAGCAGAAGGGGACACCTAGGAACCCAAAATAGGCTCTGGTCTCCAGAGGTGTCTCTTTAAACCTCTGACAGGTCTTGCTCTCCTAATTTAAGGTTGGTAAGTTTGTAGAAAGACGGGGTGGTTGATTGGCCCAGAATTGATGTGTCAAGGTTCAGAACATGTCCTGATCATGCCTTGAACTTGATCAACTTCATCAGCAGGGGCACTACAGGCAAGAGAAAAAAAATACAGGGCCTTTGTCTTAGCTGCCGGGCTTTGTCTCAGGTCAGGAGGATTTAAGCCCGCCATCTTGGAAGTTTACTCTCTTTATTACCTAGTCATGTCCCCCTCCCTGTCTGCCCTACCAGGGAATCTGTCTAAGGCTTAGTCCTTAGGTTGGTGCTGACTAGAACCATTTAGAGACATTTTGTAGCAGATGGGATATGTTTAATATTGTTTGTGATACACAGTATCATGTGATGCATGAGGTTTCACCTCCCTCTCCTCCACTTCCTTCATTGTGTATGTGTGCTGCTGTTGCTGCTGCTGCTGCTACTGCTGCCCGAAACCTAGGCTCTAGAGTGTGCTTACTGAGTGCTTTACCTGCGCTTTGCATCTCTAGCTCTTGAGTTTTTATACTAATTTTCATATGAAGATATTTTTGGCTAAAGTGGGTGAAAGCTTCTAAGTATTAGGGCTGTTTATAATATGAATTTGAACATTTTGTTAAAATGATCATCAAAAGGGGGTGTGTGTCAAAATTCAGGTCAAAGCTAGGCATAGTGCTCACTCTTATAATCCTAGCACTCAGAAGGTTGAGGTAGGAATTTGTCCAATTTTAAGGCCATTTGGGCTACCTAATGAGTTCCAGACAACACTGGACTACAGTAGAAGACCATACCCCCCACACAGATAAACAAACAAACAAAACCAAGAGCCCTGAGATAGATTGAACACACTTACTTATTTATATCCTTTCATCCATTATTGTCCCTGGGCAAGTTCAGTGGTTACCAGCCTAACTACACCTGGATGCATGTCTGGTCAGTAAGTGGTTACCAGCCTAACTACACCTGGATGCATGTCTGGTCAGTAAGTGGTTACCAGCCTAACTACACCTGGATGCATGTTTGGTCAGTAAGTGGTTACCAGCCTAACTACACCTGGATGCATGTTTGGTCAGTAAGTCGTTACTAGCCTAAGTACATCTGGACTGCATGTCTGGTCAGTAAGTGGTTACCAGCCTAACTATACTTCGATGCATGTCTAGTCAGTACTGTTTAAATATATGAAGATGTATGGTTTTATTGTTTTTACCTACATAGAAACCTGAGCCTTGGGAGCCAGAACATCCTGTCTGCCTGTTTTAAGATGTGTCTGGTGTGTAGTGGCAGGAAGAAGCCTGGCTGTCAGTGTGATCTCATGTCTGGATGTTGCTTTTACAGATGATACAGTCCCTCAAGGCACTGATTGAAAATGCAGATGCTGTGTATGAAAAGATTGTGCACTGTCAGAAGGCAGGTGAGTGAAAGTGTTTTTAAAACAAAACTAATACCATTGTCTGTTTTCCTCAAAATTATATCTTACTTTTGATACTCTATCAAGAAGAAAAATAAGACAAATATTTGTCCATGACTAAAGAAAACACTAATTCAATGGTTCTCAACTCCAGTTAATGGATTTACCTGGATACATCAACATTGGTCTGAAGCATTGGCTAGGAGATTCATAACTATTAAAAATCTGCAGATGATCTGAGCATGGGGGTTTATGTTTGTAATCCAAGCATTTGGGACTCCAGGTAGGGTAGTGAATTTAAGGCCTCCCTGAGCTACAGAGTGGGGCCTTGTCTCCAAAATGCAAAGTCTCCAGGCATTTCTAGCTTGAGGCTATGACTGAGAGCCGGCATTAATCTCTTCCTCAGGTCTGTTTGTTGCAGACATCCTGCCACTCACTGTGGCCTCTGTTGTGAGAGGGACCAGAGCAAAGGAATGGGCTCATGAAGGAGGACAGCCCCTTTATAGCAGCTTAGTGTGTGTGCATTTCAGAGGAGGAGGAGAGCTGGGCACCATCAAAACTTAGCTATATTCTTTCCACTTTCACTCCATGATAAAGTTTTAAAATCAAAAGTTTGAGCCCTTATAAGCCAGGGACCATCTATAGATATTTGTAGCTATAATGATTTTTTAAAACTATCTTATATTGTAATAAAAAATACAGTGTTTTCAGTTATCCAATCTCAAGTTCAGATTGGTTCTTCCATGAGTATTTCAAGTTTTAAATAAGGCTGACTTTGCTTCTGAGATTTCTTTAAAATAAAGAGATTTTTACAATTGCTATGCTTTTTGTTTATTTGATTTTTGTTTTGGTTTTTGTTTTGGTTTTTTTGAGACAGGGTTTCTCTGTGTAACAACCCTGTCTTGGAACTCACTTGTAGACCAGGCTGGCCTCAAACTCACAGAGGTCTGCCTGCCTCTGCCTCCCAAGTGCTGGGATTAAAGGCGTGTGCCACTTAATTGCTTAAGTGCTTACCCAGCTTAATTGCTGTACTTTTTAAAAAGTCACTTTTTCCATAAATGAATTAAAGTAGTTTGGCAATAAAGGCATGTGTGAAACTTTTTAGTATTCACTGAATGAATATTCATATTTGTGACTAATCAACAAACTCCCAAATCCTCAGCTTTATTTTTTTCTTCTTCAGTAAAATACTGTTAGCAAAATTATGTTTTTATTTCTAGTCCTTTCCAAGCTAGTTCTCCCTAGAGTATCCATCCAAATGCCATTTTGGCATGTCATTATCCTACAGAGAATCATGCCTTAGAATACCAGGGTGTCTGGATGCAAATCTGGACTCCACACTATACTGCAAGGCCATCACCCAAGTCTCCTGCCATTTTGCCAGTATTATAGAAGATTCACCATACTCCATCTGCTCCTACACTTAATAAATATGTTTTGAACTTCTGCATGCATAAGGCTCTTAGTAGCTCTTGCATACCAAAATGTAGAAAATAAGTGAGCCTAGCATTATCCTTCTGGAATCATGAAATCATGCAGAATATCTGAAAATATCCATGGCCAAAATCTTGAGTTGAAGTGATGCAGAACCATTGATGTTTTGAGCCTTTCAAGAGAATTTTAAAAGGCAGAACCGAATGGGGCAACTGGCAATGTGGAGGAGCTTGTGAAAGCTTGAGGAAGGAACAGCAGTGCCTGGTCACACAGGCTGCCCTTGCCCTGCCTTTCCCTGCATTCTCAACCCCACATTTCCCAAGTTCTCCCTTTAGTAAGACTCTCTGTGCAGCTCCTTGGCCAGCTCATAGTACTCTTGAAATTACCTAGTGTGTCTGAAGACCTTTCATGATTCCTGGGCTTCTACTAAAGCATTCTCTTTGGCCCTTCAATTCACCTGTTTTCTTCAGTTGATAGAACTTCAATTATTGTGCATTTTATTAATGCATTCCATCTTCTGAACAGGATAGCTTCCTACAGCACCAAGATTGTATGTCGTTACACTCTGTATCTTACCCAAGACATCTGTTCTAGCATTCTGTGCAGAGTGGTGGCTTGAATGTTAACTAGCAAAGTGTGATTTGACTTTTATTAAGTATTATGTTAAGCACATGTATAAGTATTTTGAATTTTGTTGAATTTTAAACAGGAACTATTTATTAATTCAACTATTTGATTATGTCAGTTTTGCAAATTCCCTGGTTGATGAGATTTGATGATGTCTTTTATAATGGGTTTCTGTTTCTCAGCTTGATTTTGGTAAGGAAATGCTTGCTCTACTAAGCAGAGTGTCATACACCAGGGATTGCTCTGGTAATGAGTAGAGGATGACGTCTCTATTAGGCTCCAGGTGCCCTAGGCATAACGTCATTACTAGATGAGCCAAGATTACCTTTTGTTTACCCTTGCTACCTATGCAGAAATACGTAGTGCCCTGGTCTTTCATTTCTCATGCTTACAGTTACTGTAAGGGCATAACGTCATTAGTCATATGAAGACTTGCTAATGTGTATTGAGTTCAAAAGACATCAGTATAAGATTTTACTTTAGAAGTAATTCTTACTGTGTTCACAGAACTTTGGTCTTGGAAAGGAAGGTTTAAGTTACCAAAATAAGAAAGACCCAAGAAGT
This sequence comes from Apodemus speciosus, assembly GCA_002335545.1. Classification (NCBI taxonomy): domain Eukaryota; kingdom Metazoa; phylum Chordata; class Mammalia; order Rodentia; family Muridae; genus Apodemus; species Apodemus speciosus. The sequence goes on from BDUI01005015.1 coordinate 72,661, forward strand.
ATTTCTAGCTTTTAAACACAAATTTATACTCATATTAGATAACATTTCATTTAAACAATTCAGTGGAAATAGGAATTCTGGCCAGTGTGACCCCAGTGAGCCTGGGCTTGGGCTAAGCTTTAACAGATTCCAAGAGAGAGAAATGTTACCTTTGGTGTTAAGTAGAAAGGGAGTTGGGCAAGCAAGGTTTTCTCTCTAGTGAAGACCTCCAACCATGATGGTGGCAATCTGTAGGCCCCCCAGGCTGACAGAGCCTTGCTGGGCAGGAGAACAAGCCATGGGAACAGCACCGGCGGGCGGGCGGCAAGGCTTCTGCAGTTTATTCTTTCAGGAAGCTGGTGGCAGAGAATTTGGGGGTGGGAGGTAAGGAAAATTTTAATAAGGAAACTCTGTTCCTAGGAATATGCAGCACTCAATGAAGTGTAAGATGTTAAAAGACACACACACAACACATAATTTTTTTAAAAAGACAGGCAGAGTTAGAAAATGCAAAGTGTAGAAATGAGGAAGGATAGGTCTGAGGAAGAGGGCAGATCCTTTTCTGAGACAGCAGAACAATGTGTTTAGAGAAAGGCTAAGACCCAGATTGCACTGGGAAGCTCTGCTTCATGGCAACATCAGGTGAGAGGGGAAAAGAGGGTGGACAGGGTACCCCTTCAGTCAGGGCTCAGCAGTGCCACCTGAAGCTGCAAACTGGGTCATATGAGGTGGTGCAGGAGGCAGTGTCTGAACGCCATATGAGTAAGACCAAGATATAATAAATGACAGGGCTATTTGGGAATGAGTGTGTATAGAGTAACACACCCTTTCTCAAGTGAATAAAGTAGCCAGGAACTGAGCAGGAACCTGCAGAGGAAGAAGTATCATAAAAAGTATTTTTAAAACATTTACAAACATTGATAAAATCTGCCAAATTCTAGGGGAAAAAAATCCCTGTCATCTCTGTTTCTTTTTCTTGGCCAGAGCTGTAGCCTTGCTTTGACGGGCAGGGCCTTGTTTTGCTTTTTCTCATCACTGAATTGACTTGCCTCATGACAGTCAGAAAAATGAACTAGAAGGAAACACATGTTTTTAGCAGGTGGTTTTAAGTGGGACATTGTCTCTGGAGGAGAGGAAATCAATTATGTACTTTCTGATAAGAATTAACACCTTTGTTTAATTTCCACTCCCTCTTGAAACCTCATTAAAACAACCACAGGGCCTTTTTCTTTTCTTCAAAATCCATAAAGACAAAGAGAACAGGAACAGCAAAATTTGAGAAGCTGGAAACAGCTGAACAGGTGGAAATGACCAAATAAGTGGGAATTCCTTACCTGCAGTCTCTGATGCTGCAGGCAGCCATGGCCTGGGGCTGGGGAGTCAGGTGAGGGAGAGAGAGAAGCAATCTCCTTCACACTGCAGGCCACCAGCTTGGATGGGGAGTGCCCTGCTGTCAGGAAGCCAGTAAGGTGGGGAGAAGAGAAAGCTGGATCAGGAAGCAGTCAGAACCGTGTCCTGACAGTGGCAAAGTTAAGAACAGCAGTCCCATCCTTCAGACAGAGTTCAGAGGGAAAGCTTGCAAGCGGTCCACCACGATTTGGCAGAGTTCTGATTAGAGTAACATAAGATCTGAAGGGGAAAAACAAATCAGAAGGTAGAACGGGCACTCCTGGAGTTGTGGCCAGCCCCGAGAGTCTTAGGAACACGTGGTCTACAGAAGCGGTAGGTGAACTGAGGCCTGAGGCTACACAAGGCCTGGCCCCTTGTCTCCAGGATTCTCTCAGAATGAGCGTCTCAGGGGTCCCAGCTCTTTCAGGATGACTGGGAACACTCAGAAATAACCCCAGCCAACCCAGCTGCCTTGTGCAGAGGCTCCAAAAGGCCTGCACATATGCTCTGGCTGCAGCGTTTCTAACTGAAGGGTATAAGTCCTCCAGAGAGTGAAGTTTTTGATTACCATTCCTCTTACCTGTCTAGTGGAACTTTTTCCGAGTCCTATATAATAATTCTGCTATCTTAAGTATGTGTTTCAAATTTTTATTTTAAAGTTTTGTGCTTGAGGAACATCTTTGCAAGACTATGATTTAAAAGAGTGGTTTCCCCAGAAGCTTCAAGCTTGGAGACCCCATTTCCCGTGCATTACTGTCCCGCTGGCTGTATGTGTGTCCTTTCTCCTTCCCTGAATGTTAATAATTGCATTTAATCTCCTTGTTCAACTCTCATTTCCTGCTCATTCACACTAGCTTTCCAGCCTTTCATTTGTATACTGCTCTGCTACTGTGCTTGCTGCTTCTGGTCAGCTGAGCAGTTGGCGTCTACCCTGTGACCAGAWTGAGTAGATTCATCTCACCTAAAGCAGATGAAGACCCAGCATTCCTCTGTGTGGGGAGGATAAGCAGCTCTGGGGTCACGTCTGAAGCCTCTGTCTTCATTTGTGGGCACGCTCCTCAGAGCCTGCCGTATTCCTGGGAGCTGCAGTCACCAGATGAGGAACTTGTCGCAGTCATCACATGGCTCTCTCACATCTTTGTTTAGCCCAGAACAGAAAATTGCCAGTCACCAGGAAGGCTCCTGCTGGCAGCAATTTACTAGTGTTCACTCTAGAAACATTTGCAGAAGGAAACCCAGGAGGCTTCTGACTTACTTTCTGATGTCTGGTGTCTCTCAGCTCTGTCTTTCAGAAGCAAGGCCTGCCCTCTGTTAGTGTCTTGGTCTGTGTGTTCAGTTTCTTCAGCCCTTCTCTGCCTCGCTTACTTCCTGGTGGGCATGCGACTCCCTGACAGCAGCTTAAGTGCAATGACCTAGGGTCAGTTGCATGAGCGGTTTTAGGATGACTTGAGTTCGGCAGCTTAAAGATTAAGAGACGAAGAATTATTTCCTAAAATGCTCCAGGGTGTGTAAATTACAGAATGTCTGCATGAATTTTGAGAGAAGGGGAATGGTTTCTTAACTCTTTACCTAACTTCGAAGGTGAGATACACCCTTTTGAAGACAAGACCTTAGGAGGCTATATCAACACCACCCAGACCTCTCTGGAAAACCTAATCTCTATCTTCGTCCCTGAAATTAAATAGTCATCAATGGTCTCAAGGTAGCCTTTCTCTTATACATTCGGCAGACCCTCTCCAAGGTGTGTGCCAAATGACTAGCAATCGTCAGTGAAAGCTTTGGGGGCTCAAGAGGTAGCAAGGCCAGCAGCATCCTTGCTCTGTTCCTCCTGCCTCTCTCTCTCACTTCCTTCATAAGGAAGTATAAGGGAAAGGATCAAAAAGTGACACCTCATTCACAGCACAGAGTTTGCAAGCAGCTGGTCTAGAAGCCTGTCTCCTGGCACATGCACACTACTCATCCCTCACACCACACCCTTTGCACTGGTGGTGTTTTAGGGGATGGTCAGAACCTCCTGGATGTAGAGTCCCTCTAAAATACTACCTGTACTGCTCAGCAGTCTATTATGAGCACACTACAGGTTGAGAACGTATCTTTCTRGGAAAAGCAGAGCAGACCTTCTGGTGCATTCTTGGCCCTATGTCTGTCCCCTCTGTACTCCACAGGGACAGAGTGACAGCTCAGAAGCAGATATGGTCTGGCTGGGTGTATGAGTAATAAGCAGGTTATCCTTCCAAGACACTGATTCCTTTTTTTTTTTTTTTTGTATATACCTTTCACTGGTGACATTTTTCCCGTTTCACAAATAAAAGGGGAGGAAGTTGCAGGGGCTTTCCCTTTCTGGTGTCCATGCTTTGTGGTCAGATTCCCAAGTTGTGCTCTTTGGCTATGTCTTCTCTGCTTTTCCTTGGTAATGACAGTCTCTGAGCACATTCTTTTCATCTAAACAACAACTTGATGGTTTCCACATGGATTGAAGGTGGGGTCAGCTGCAGTCCTCCCTGACTTTCGGCTCTGCGGTTCAGATAGAGAGCCATGGCTGCATGTCTGTTATGGCCACCTGCTACAGCCAAGAACCATAATTCAGGCCGCAGACAAATCGCTCTTCTCACACAAATACTAGAATATTTTTAAAATTCACACAAAGGTATCATTGCATCTGAGATAAATTAGCATAGATGTTTTCCAGCTCTCCAGTGCCAATCTTTATAATAAAATCCTTATAATAGGGTATAATAAGTATAATATAAAATATTTTATATTTTATAAAATACATCATAATATAAAATTATATAAGATATATAAGGAATTGTAACTACTGAAGGCATAGGACCCTTTCAGGGTTCATCATAAAGGTGTGCTATCAATATATGTGAGCATGTTATTCTGACTAAAAAGAAATATTTGGTTAGGACACAGAAGAAATTGGATTTTCTGAACAGGACAACAGCACCACATGCACTCCAGGAGTCACCCTGACATTCCCCCGTCATCAGAGCTGCTAGTCCACCTCAGCGTGTTCCACACTTGCAGTTATAAAGCCCGTCCCAGTTGCTGTCGGTGTCTTGAACCCTGGAGGGAAGGTTTGGGCAGTGGGGACCCATCCGGAGATCACCTAGTTGATCCATCCCTTTCCTGGTGTGCTGTTGCCAACAATGGAATGTATCTACCTGAGGTGCCAGCTTAAGCAGGCATTAGGTGTGAAATTCTATTTCATGTGTGCTACACGTTGTTCACAGTAGAAGGTCAAGTGGAAAGAGCTCTTGGATTGGGGTGGAGGTCAGACCTCTGTAGAGCAGGCTGTCATCCAAATGGAGGAGCTGCTTGAATGGGAAAATCCTCTTATGAAGAAAGGGCTGGAAAATGCAGAAAATCCCAGGGCAGGATCGAGTCTATGATCCAGGCTGATGCRGTCACCCTTTCAATGGTTTGTTTTGTCTACATGACACAATCCAAAATCCTTTGGGGAATGAGCCTCAGAGAGAGACTTTCCACCTCAGGGTGGCCTGTGGATCCGTTTCCTAGGAGTTGTCTTTATTCCACATTAATTTATGTGAGGTCACCTATTATGGGTAGCCCCATTCCCTGGGTCTGAATCCTGAATTGTGTAAGAGTAAAGAAAACAAGCTAGGTGAGTGCTAGGTACACACGCATTTATTTCTCTGCTTGCAGCTGGAGATGTGATGGTAGTGGCTGCTTCAGGCTTCTGACCCTGGGACTTCCTTATGGTGATGGCCTGTGGCCTGGAACTGTGAGCCACATAAGTCCTTTCTTCCCTACAGTGTTGTGTAGCACACTTTATCCCAACAGCAGGTGGCAGGCAGGGTGACTCTGAGAGCTTAGCAGTGCCCCCCAACCCCCACTGATCCCTGGCCCTGATCTCTCCAGCCTAGGCCTATCCTTTCAACTCTACACTGGGAAGTCACATTTAACTTCACCCCAAACAAGCCATGATCTTTCCTCTCAAACTCATACTGCCCAGGTTTGCTACAGTGGTGAAAAGCAGTTCCTCTCAAGGCTGGAGCAAAGATCTCAACTCATTCCTATTCCCCTCTTTTATCCTACTACCCATAAGTAATTTACTAGTAAATACTATCGGCTTAGTCTTCAGACTGTTAGTTTGGGCCACACAGAAACTGTCCACTGTGTCTAATAACTGCATGTGCTAACCTATGAGTTCAGTAGAAAGTCGTTACCTTCTCGAGTACCTTGCAATTGCTCGTATTCACAGACACAGTCTGTTTTCTTTCACCTAAGATCCTCAGGCTTGGGTGTCTGTTTATTCATAGCACACTCCAGACACCAAGGACAGTGTCTGGAAGAGCTTGTGCAGAACAGTAAAACCTTCTGCCATCACATGCAGATGAAGCTGGRATACAGGCACAGACAGGGCCTTCACCCCTGTTTGGGGTGAAGTTAAATGTGACTTGTCTGACTGACTTCCCAGTGTAGAGTTGAAAAGATAGGCCTAGGCTAGAGGTAATACATTTGGAAACCATAAATATAAAGGTGACTGTGGGTTGAGACTGTGGACTGACCTTCCAGCACTTCTGTGTCAGGAGATGCAGAATAAATACACACACTTGAAGTATAGAAGCCTACGTGGCAGGTGAGCATACTGACCTACAGAAGGGAGGAGGTATGCTGAAGGGATGCCGGCTGCCCTCCGTCAGATCCAAGGTAATCAGGAGTCCACAGTACCCTCTACACACGCGTTGTGAGAGGACATCATAGCTGGCATGCGTAAGTTGGGTTCAAACTTAGGAAAGCCATACGGAAATCTTCAGATTTGTAAATTACATGTATTTTGAGTCAGAAATTCTATTTTTTAGGATCTTTGTGCAGATATGATTGCATACTTGGCAAAGTTTTCTTTGCAATGTTGAGAACAATCTAAATATTCAACAAGAAGGCCCTGCTAGTGTATATTATACATATGTATAATGAATATTAGGTATCATAATAAGTATGCATGTGCTTATATATGCATGTGTTCACATATTATATGCATATATGTAAAAATATGCACATACTAATTTTATAAAAAATATATTATTTGCAGTATTTGTTTTAAAAGTCGGGGCTAGAAGCATAGAGCCTATGGCTGTGGTATCTCCTCTCTGGAAGGTTCCTGAGAGGTAACAGCTCAACTGGAAGGGGGTGTGAAAACTGACATATGGAGAAAGGAAAGACACTTTCTGTGCATTGGCTTGCAGGCTTATGCTTGTTAACTGTTGTGTCGTACTGTCTATCTAAAAGTCAGTAAAATGGAAGAGAACTGCAGACAGGGTATGCTGGGGTGTGCTCTTTATGGTGTGGTTATTTATGCCAATAAATATATTTTTCAGTGCTTTAGAGCAGACCTAGGGTTTTGCTAATGCTAGTATTCTACCATCTCACCATTGAAGGGAAAAGAACAAGCCAGCCTTATCTCAATAACTGTGGTAAGGTGGCCACGGCGTCCCTCTGTGACAGGCAGGACAGGAGGAGCATCTTGCTGAGCTTCGTTGTTCTGTAACCCAGACGAGTCACATGTCTTTGCATGGTAACTAAATGCCAAAAAGCATCAAGTTATGCAACTTCACTCACCTAGATTTACCCAGATGGAAAATGCTGGCAGAGGGAGRGAGACTCATAATTCATTCACAGATTGTACTGCTGTGGATTTAGCATCGCACAGAACTTGCCATCCATCTGGTTTCAGGGCTGTATTTAAGAGAGCTGGTTTATCTATTCTGTCTCATGTGGAATAGGATTTAACAGTTCAAAATTCATCTTAAAATAATTTGTCTTTTGTTAATGCCAAAATTGTTTTGGGAAGATGGCCAAGAAAAGGAGACTGCGACCCTGAGCTGTTTGGGAAGTAGCTAGGCATTTCCACACCTCCACAGGGTGAAGATGAAATACCCCTGTGCTCACACATACACAACAGACCCCACTCGGACAGGGCAGAGTCCTTCTTCATCAAGGCTAAATGTACTGTGTGGAAGTGAGTTAAAGAACCCCATCAGAGRACTGCAGTTTCATCCCAGGGCATGTGTCGGGCCGTAGCTTTTTATGTGTTCGATGAGCTGCCCTCCACTTATGTCCTAAAAGTCCCTGTCATGTGGGTTCTAGGTAGCAGCCCCTAGACTGAATTTGGAGAATTGGAGATAAGTTAAAGTTATGCAGTCTAAGTTTTGAGACCATTTATAAATTGTACTCTTTGATTTTGCCTTTTGAAACATACAGATTTGAATCCACAGATATAGACCCCATGGAAGCAAAAACATACTATACTTAATTTGGTAACTTCAAAATAACTTTTAAGTAGTTTAAAAAGTAAAATAAAACTAATCTTAAGTACATTGTTTTAAGATCAATGTACCTCATGAGTTTGGCATGTGTTATATGCTGTATTTAATCGCCTATATTTAGAATTTGTAGGAGAAACCATACCCAGGATGTTTTAAAGGTCACCTGTGTTACATTTGGTTATGAAAACATGGCTCTGATTTCAATGGGATGAGGAGACAATACTGTTTCTGATTTAATTCCATCTCCTTACACAGCAAGTTGCTTCTCTGTGCTTTTGTTAACTGTGTGTGTGTGTGTGTGTGTGTGTGTGTGTGTGT
>BDUI01005015.1:81683-95335 GCA_002335545.1 Apodemus speciosus
GAGGAAGTATACAGAAAAATATTAAAATTGAAGATTATCATGAAAAATAATGCAGATAAAATGGTAGACATAAAAACATTACTAAATTAATTAAAAGGGGAATTGCAAACATTTTCTGATAAAATTGAAGATTTACATGAGGAAAAAAAACTCTGCAGTTACAAACCTAAAGTTAAATACCTCTATGGACTCCAGTATAGACCAGTGGCCTAACATGGTTCTTTCTGATGCGGCCTGTGATCTGGAACTGAATTAAACCCTTGACATCACCTAACCAGGGATTTTCCATTTGTCCTTTCCTTAGTTTTCAATGTCATTACAATGAAAGTATTTGAGCAGGTTCTCTCCTTGGTTAATATCCTAGATGTAAAATGACCTACTGTTCTTCCCTGAGAGCAGCTGTGTAACCAGAGGAATCTAACTGCAGGGTTTGGGGGCACAGAGCAACCGAGGCTTTAAAGCAGTCTGGGTTTTTGTTGTGTTTGATTGTTTGTTTGTTTGTTTGTTTGTTTGTTTTGGTGGTGGTGGTGGTGGGTTTTATTTTTAATCAAAAAGAGAAACCATCAGGTTGGAGAGGTGACTCAGTGTTTAAAGAGCTAGCGCTGTTCTTCCAGAGGACCTGAGTCTGTTTCCCAGGTACTGCTTGTAACTCAAGCTCCAGGAGAACCCAGTGCCTTGGTCTCTTCAGACACTTGAGCTTATCCATGCGCGCGCGCGCGCGCGCACACACACACACACACACACACACACACACACACACACACACACACACGATGTAAAAATATGTTTTGAAGGAACAGCTGTGCCAGGTCTCTGTGTGAGACTCTAACCATTTGCTGGCTTCTGGGCTTAGTCCCCTCTAGGCACAGACTTATGTATCTGTGGCTTTGTTTGGGTTGTGTCATGTGTTCTCAGCCTTCAAGCTGTGATTCCTTTAAATGTGAATCTGTTCTGACTGTTGAATAATACRGCACATGGCACTCAAGTCACCCTTTCACAGGACCACGTTCCTAGTCAGTAAAATATAAAAAAATAACCTGCTAAGATTTTAGCTTGTTAACTCAGAAGTAACTGTAACCTCTGGCTTTATATGGGTGGCAGAATGTTGAAGAATTCTGGTCTCTTCAGATATTGTTCTTCAGGTACCATTCTCTTGACAGGGACTCTCATTGCCTGGGCTCACCAAATCTTCCAGGTTGTCTTGCTAGCTGGCCCGAGGGTCCCCTGTGCCCCCAGCTCCTTTCTCCCCGGCATTGGGATTGTCAACAAGTGCTATCTCAGATGAGTTTTCTTTTCTTTTAAAGATGTATTTATTTATTATATGTAAGTACACTGTAGCTGTCTGTTTTCAAACACACCAGAAGAGGGAGTCAGGTCTCATTACGGATGGTTGTGAGCCACCATGTGGTTGCTGGGATTTGAACTCAGGACCTTCAGAAGAGCAGTTAGTGGTCTTAACTGCTGAGCCATCTCTCCAGCCCTCAGCTGACTTTTCTCTGTGGATTGTGGGAATAAGCTGAAGTCCTTCTGCTTGTATAACCGTGCTGAGCTGACTGCAGCATCTGCTCTGGCCTCTGCTACCTCTCTAACTGGTGTTCCATGGTGTGCTTTTCCCTTTAAAGAAAACATGACAACAATATGAGCCACCAGATCCCCCAGAGCTCCCATGGACTAAGCCACCAACCAGAGAGTACACATGGGGGGAACCCATGGCTCCAGACACATAGGCAGCAGAGGATGGCCTTGTTGGAGATTAAAGGGAGGAGAGGCCTCTTGGTCCTGAGAAGGTCCTGAGATGACCCAGTGTAGGGAAATGCCAGGACAGGGAAACAGGAGTGGGTGGGTTGGTGAGCAGGGGGAGGTGGGTTGGGTTAGGGGATTTTGGGGGGGGAGTCAGGAAAGGGGGCAACATTTGAAATGTAAATAAAGAATATATATAAAGAAAAGAAAACGTGTTGAGTTGTACTTTCAGTCATTTATGTTATTTAGTTGAAACCAAGCTAGTGTTTGAGATACAGACCAACAGGAAAACATAATTATTTTGTTAAGAATTAACTCCAAGATAATGTGACAAGTTATATGTGCCTCCGAAATGTACAAAATTATGACAAATGTGTTCTGGAAGAGCATTTGGAAGTAAAAAGATACAAGGAGCCATGTCCTTGCCCGCCATTATTGTTGACCTGGTTTCTATTTCTGTCCACACAGCCGCAGCAGCTGTCTGGTCTGCCCCTCCCCAGACAGTGCTCTCTAGGGTGGCAAGACTCCTCAGGCTCCCTCTCACACAGGCTGTAAAGCTTCTCAATACTGATTTTGCAGATGACTATCACAAAGTAATTTTCTTGGGTTAAACAAAATTCCAGTTTTTAAAACTATGTTTTCTTATCTATAATCTTGTGAAAAATACTTAAGCTTTGAGGCTGGGAGGCCTGTTTTGTTCCCAATGCTGCAGATACGGAGACAGGCCTGTCTCTTAGTGTGCATCTTCTCTCACTGGTGACAACTCAGAGGTGTCACTGATGGAATTTCATCAGTGTTTCTGGGCTTCTTCCTATCCCAGCAGGGACTACCTTGGGGAGGGAGTTCCTCATCTTCCTATCCGTTTAAGATCTGTAAAGACTCTAAAACAAGCCTTAGTAAGAACTTGGGTGGGTACTGCCTCAGTGTGAGAGTTGAGGGACTGCCACTCAAACACCTGTAATCCAGAGCCACAGGAAAGAGACTGTGAGCCTGGAACAGAGAATGCTTGCATGCCAGAGAGCAGCCCAAAGGAGCTGTGAGGCAAACAGGGAGACCCACCTGCCAGCAGTCACCACTGAGCTGTGCTGTTTGCTCTCGGCTTGTGTCCCAGACGCCTGGATGACCTGTGGTCTGCTGATGAGAGACACTCAGCAGAAGTCCTTATCACCTCAAAGATTTACGTGAGAGGGATTGGCTGTTAGCTTATATATGATTATTTAAAATCACAGGGTCACTTAGGTTTCAGAAATGTAAATTTGTCTGATTTATTATTTTTAGTTTATTTTATGAGATTAAAATAATTTTAAATAACCTATTTTTACAATTTATCTTCTAAAGTTTTTGTTCCACATGGCTGTCTTATCTTCCATATGGCATGCCTTCTAGTACAAAAATCCTACCTTGGTATTACACATACACATATTTTGGTGCTTATTTCAAGCAAACCCTTGTTATATATTTTTGTGCCACTGTTTTAATATTGTTACTATCTTGGATGTGTGATACCTTAAAACTTTGCCATTGTGTTCCCTAACAAACTTATGAATAGTAATGCTGATTGCTTAAACACAAGTTTCCATTCTTAGTTTTCTGTGTATGTTCCTAGAGATCTGTGGACATTCATGYACAGTAATTGGCATGTTTAAATAATGAGTTTTGCTGCAATGTAGCATGACACAATCAAACTGCTTACCAATGGTATGTCATCAATAAGTGTTATTTGCTGACCATATAATGTTTTAACTTCAACAATCAAGAATTACTCTCATTATCCAAAAAGGTGAGATCCCCTGACTTTAATATTACAGATCATTGTCTACTAATTGATGGAAATAGGAAAGTGCTCTTTAAAACCCACATGGCCAAAAGCACCTCTTTACTTCTTGAAGTAATGTTCCTCATTAGGTTTTATGTTAGAATCCTTTAAATAAGGGAGAACATAGAGAACACTGTTCAAGATCACTTAAACATCATGTCCGTGTGAAGTGGGCAGTGAACAGAAAGAAGAGTAGACCCTTACCTGCCCTCCTCACTTCCTGTCCCCCTTCCATTGAAGGGCAAGTSGTGTAATTTCTAGAGCTTCAGGTGTTGTCCCTGAGCCTAGCCCTGTACACATCGCTCTGGTCTGACTTAGCTCCTTACTCTCCGAGCCCGGCTGTCCTCCAAGAAATCCCTAGCCCTGCCCTCTTACTTGAAGCCCTTCATGGTACTTGACCAAAATGCCTGTGTCTGCACCCATCYGGGCATCTCAAACCATAGTACCCTAGAGGGAGAGAGTCTGCGTCTTAGGTGCACTGTGGGGCTGAGGTTTGTAACTTTTCAGCGAGGCCCCACTCGGAGCTCCATGCCACAGACTCGCTTCTTCCTCCCTATGCCTTTCTCTTCCCCACAGTTAAACACTGGGGAGTTTAAAAACATCTGGGGCAGACTGGATGACTTGGTCTTAACATTTGCTTTTCTGATTTTTTTACCAGCCACTGCTTTCTCTGTCTTTTAAACAGAATTATATTATATAAAAGAAGAAGGAAACCCTGTTTTAAAGTTTCTTGATAAGATAGGACATTTTTTTAAAATTGGGGTAGTTCTTTGCAATAAATATTTGGAAATAGGAAGGAGGTTACTTAACACCCAACCCAAACAAGTCCTTTATGTCTACTAGAAGGCTCCCTATGTCTTGCTAGAGTAATTCCTGTTATTACCAAAGTGTGTGTGTGTGTGTGTGTGTGTGTGTGTGTGTGTGTGTACATGTTCATGTGGGCAGGTAATATATGAGTGTGCATATATAGAGAGAGGCCAGAGGTCAATCCCAGGTTCCTCAGCTGCTGTTCCCTTGTTTGTTGTTACTGGCCTGGAGCTCATGAGTAGACAGATCTGTCTGTCAACACGGTTGGCTCCTGTGTATGAGTTCTTGAGAACAAATGTGGTTCCTTACACTTGCACAGCAAACCATTTTCCCACCCAGCTGCCAGCCTTGCTGCTTTTCTCTTTTCTGTGTCTTGTTTTCCTTTAGTCTGTTAAAGAGAAAACGGGTAGAGCATGTAGCTCATTGTCTGAGCTCTTCAGCAGCACTGGAGAGGAGTGGGTTCAGTTAATCCCAAYGGGATGCGCACAGGTGCCTTGTTAGCAGAGCAGAAGGTGAATGAACAGAAGGGCTGGTGAACTGGGCATTGGGATGAATTTCTCTAGCTACTCTTAAGAAGAATAAGAATTAAGAATTGGAACCAGAAAGGTTCTTACACTTAGATGACTGCTCCATGGATACTTTTAAATGTGGGAAAAACAGAAAAAAATACTAAATTGGCAGCTTATTGTAGTTACCTTAAATGTGTCAGCCTTTTAGAAGTATTTTTCTTTGTTATGTATATGGATGTTTTTCCTGTACGTCTGTCTGTCTGTGTACTACCTACATTCCTGGTGCTCTCCAAGGCCAGAGGCAGGTATTAGGTCCTATAGAAGTAGAGTAGCAGACTGTTTTGTGGGTGCTGAGAATCAAACCCAGACCCTCTGATAGAGTACAGTGYTCTTAGTGGCTAAACTGTCACTCCTGTGTGTCAGTTTTTTATTAATGTTTAAAGACACTAAGAGACAAAGTTGTTAGTCCCTGCAGAGAGTTGTTCTGAAATGGTATCATATAGGAAGGGATTGAGAGGATAGAATATTCAACCAGAACGTGAACATGTATGAAATAGCACAGAGGTCRGGCACAGTGGTACATACCTACCATCTACCTATTCTGGGAGCTGAGGTAAGATTGCAGGCCCCAGGCAGTCCAGCATGGGAAACAGTGATACCATAGCTCACTTAAACTGAAAAGGCCAGTGAGGTGGTTTAGTGGCTAAAGGAACTTGCCATTAAGCCTTATAACCTGAATTTGGTTTCAGGAGGACCTGCATGATGGAAGGAGAGAAAACCACCTTGACCATGTTATCCTCTAAACACAGACATTACATATTGGGCCAATACATTTCCATGTGCATGTATGCATTAACACACACACAATACATAAACATATAAATGTAAAGRTAATTTATTCCACTTTTAAAATAAGTAAATTATGAAACTTAAAATAGAGCTGAACTCATTATTAGAATTYGTGCTTACTGCATGAGACCCTGATTTGCATCCCCATTACCATAAAAATAAAATAAATGTAATGCAGGAAGTGCTTACCATCTTTACACGTATATATTATAGTAATATATTACTATAAATGTGTAAGTAGCAAATAGGACTTTTCTCAGCATCTGTCACTAGGGACTGGGCACATCCTCACTGGCTCGCACAGTGCTCAGGCTCTGGTGCTGTTAGAAACATGAACAAGGGTTTTGACCAGTCCAGAGTCAGATGCACTGTGCGACGAAATAAGAAAAATGAGGTGCAGAGCAATGCGCGCCGTGTGGTGCTCCTGAGCTTGTGTGTGCATGGAGACAGTACAGTGAAAAGAGAGACCACACTAGTAAAGAGAACGTGAAGTCAGGGAAAGCAGGAAAGCAGCACGACCTACCTGGGCACTCCAGTCAGCCTTTGCAGCCATGGTACGTTTTGAGTAAATTAAAAAAAGAAAAAAAAAAAAAACCAACAAAAAACAAGCACATAGACACGGACCCAGAGAAACAAMACCGAGCCACAGTTGAACCCAGCTGTGCTTTACGCCATGATGTAAGTACATAAATAAAAGGATTTACCGTGTATTCTCAGTAAGACTTACTCCAAGGACAAAACTGATAGAATTTAAATTTGGTTCAACGGTCTTCATTATTGTGATTCATGGTGGTTGGTTAGGAATTAAGATTTTTTCCACCTAAAAAGGAAAAATAAGCATGAATTTTCCAAAGTTATGTAAAAACATTCTTAATTAAATTTGAATTCAAAGTACTGGTAAGATCTCTTTCTATTTTTTTTTTCTTTCTTTATTCCTTTTGTTGTTGTTGTTATTGTTGTTGTTGCTGCTGCTGCTGCTGCTGCTGCTGCTGTTTTGTTTTATTTTGTTTTTCAAGACAGGGTTTCTCTGTGTAGTCCTGGCTGTCCTTGAACTCTGTAGACCAGGCTGGCCTCTGCTTCCCAAGTGCTGTGTGTGTCTAAAGAGCTGTGCCACCACACCCGTTGTTGTCGTTGTTCTTCTTCTTCTTCTTCTTCTTTAAATTTATTTTTATGTATTTATTTTTACTTCATGTGCATTGGTGTTTTGCCTGCACATATGTCTGTGTGAGGGTGTCGGATCCCCCAGAACTGGGGCTACAGACAGCTGTGAGCTGCCATGTGGTTGCTGGGAATTGAACCAGGGTCCTCTGGAAGAGCAGCCAGTTAAGCTCTGAGCCTCTGAGCCATCTGAGCATCCCGAGGTGCTTCTTTTTTAAAGTCAACAGGTTTACCACTTCAGGAAGGCAGCTTTTTAAAATYGTGCTCTTCCTGTCTACATTAGCTCGCTGCCTGTTGCCAATGGTGCAGGAGCAGCCGAGTGAGTTTTTAGAGAAAAGGTTTGTTTTGCCTCACAGTTCTGAATGTGTGAGATTGAGAAGCTGCGTCTAGGGGTGACCTTTGAGCTCGCAGGCTCCATTATCATCGTTTTTATCTTTATATCTGTGCCCGAACTCGCACACACATGCCAGGGTGCCAACATGCAAATCAGGAGACAACCTTAGGTGTCAGCCCTCACTATCTTCTTTGGGACAGGTCCTGTGACCCTGTGCCTGATCCTGAAGRCTTGTTTTTCCCTCTGCGGATGCCAGGCTAGCTGGTCCCCAAGCTGCCAGGGAGTCTCATGTCTCTGCCTCTCATCTTCCCACAGGGATCCTGGGATTCCGGATGCAGTGGCTCCTGCTGCTGCTTCCAGCTCTGCTCAGGTTTTAGGGAATCAAACTCCATCTTGCCAGCCTCCCTGCAGCCTCTGTGTGCCGCGTAAGGTATTATGTAAAGGAAGATGCTCGTGCGGGCAAGTGTGTGTGTGTGTGTGTGTGTGTGTGTGTGTGCGTGCGTGCGCGCGCGTTCTGGTCTCTCTATCAGGATCATCAGGCCCTGCCCCCACAGCCATGTATAATTCCTCTCATCTCCCAAGGACACGGCTCTAAAGCCCACATTCATATTTGATTTCCACTCCCACACAATGGGGATTAGTTTTCAACACATGAATCCTTGAGGGACACACTCAAACCATATCCAGACCTCAGCTCCTTTCCTGCTACAGTGCGAACAAACAGCAACTGTGAAGTCTAAGCAGAACACAAATGCTAGCCAGGTCTGGGGCCGGAGGCACGGCTCCACAGGCAGGCAGTTCTCAGTRTCCTAGGGGTGCTAAGCTCTTCTCCTCGGTACTTCTGGAGTTACTAATTTGCCATTTCAGCCTCCACTGGTATTTGCATATTAGGGAAAACAAACAAACAAACAAACAAAAAAGCAATAGACATCAGGTGTGGTACTCTGGCTTCAGGCAGTCTGGGAATGGGTGGGGGAGGCTGCATTCACAGGATCATCAAGAGCTCTAGCTAACTGCAGCTGAGCTGGAATTCTCCCAGAGAGATGCAAGGGCCCAGGGGGACCAACCATCTCAGCTTTGCACTTTCCCAGAGCAGCGGCCTCCTGCTGAGCACAGCAGGATCTTGGGGTCAGGCACAGGGGTCACTAATCTGCCACAAGGTGGGGGGGAGGAGGCAATGGGGTGTCACTCTGTAGCAGGGGTACTTGCATTGCAAGCTGAGAGAGAGAGAGAATGAATGGAATCAGCCAACGAATACACAATACAAGAGACTACACYGCACTGTAAATCAACCAACAAAGGGAATGAGCCAAGGATGGTGTCTCAGAAGAGATGTGTCTCCTGCAGGTCATCATAAAACCCCCTGGATCACAGAGAGGGAACTGAGCATCACTGGCTGTAAGGTCCTTGTCAACCCCTCTCCTGTCCAGAGCCTCCTCTTTCACATTCTGGAGGCAGANTGCTGCTGCTGCTGCTGCTGCTGCTGCTGTTTTGTTTTATTTTGTTTTTCAAGACAGGGTTTCTCTGACCTTAAACTAACCAGGATTCAGGATCTCTTTTAAAATGTTCATAAATCTTGCCTTAATTACTATTCTCTTGCTATGAAGAGATACCATGACCAAAGCAAGTTATAAAAGAAAGTGAGGGCTTACTGACTTTCAGAGGATTAGAGTCCATGACCACAATATGGGCAGCAAAGCATCAGGCAGGCGTGGTGCTGGGGCGATAGCCTTGAGTTTGCATGCAATCCTCACACCAGAGGCAGAGAGAGCAGGCTGGAATAAAGGGGTCTTTGGAAACCTCAGTATCAGCCCTGGCGACAACTTCCTCATTCTCAACAATGGAAGGTGATGGGGAACTCCCATCCAATCATGACACTGCTCTGCTCACAATAGCCTCAAAAGAGAAGTGCCCTAGATGCCCATCAACTGAGGAGTGAATAAAAATATATGTAATATTATTTATATAATAATAATATTATATAAAATATATGTAATATTAAAGGAAGTAGGAAATTTGTACGTAAATGGATGAGGCCGGAAACAATTATTCTGAGGTAACCCAGCTACAGAAAGGTAAATGTCTCACGGTTTTGTCTCATTTGTGGATAATAGCTTTGTGTTTTCATACATGTGTATTACATTTGGAATACCCGTAGAGGGTAGGAATTTAGTAAGGAGCCATGGGAACTGGCCTAGGGTAAAGAGCAAGAAAGGTGAGGAATGGGAGAACAAGGTAGAGAAGGAGTGTGGGAGAAATAACTAACACCGACCTGGGCAGCTCCTAAAGAGGAAGCTTCCTAAAACATATGTATGTATTCATTCATGCATACACACACACACACACACACACACACACACACACACACACACACAGAGAGAGAGTTTAAATAGTTACCCTACAGCAGGAGATAATACAACAACTAGACAACTCATTCTAGCAAATAAAAAACCCAGCACCGGGAATGGAGTATATCTTTTTAGTTGGCCAGTGGGGTTCTATAGATTCCCATAGGTATTACACCTATTGCAAGTTCTCTGGGTTACCCCCTGAACTTGATGGTAAGATCAAGTTGCTGAAGACACCACGATTCGCTCATAGAGCATGGAATCTCAAGCTGATATTCAACTAGAAGCTTCACACTTATTGGCTAGCTTTCATGGTGTTAGAGGGTACTGTGCACACTATCAGAAGAGAAGAACAATCCTCAGTCAAACACAGCTGTAACCCCTGTGGCTACCACACTGGCCTGACAAGATGTACCCAGGTATGCATGATACAGCAGTAACCAACCACCTTCTGCTTAGATCTTAGGTTGACTCTCTAAGATGGAAACCATACCTGGCACTGTTAAAGGGGCCAGGAGTCTGTGGCTAGATAGGCCTACGCCTGTGAGAGAAAGCAGTGCTGATATTTTGCTAAAGCACGTAGTATTAAAACTGCTCCTAATAACCTATTGCTATATTCATGTATCGGGATATTGCACAGCCCTCGGTAGAGAAACCTCTTCTTGTTTGTTAATTGCTGCAGTTAGCATGGACCTTCAATCAGTCAGTTAATAAGAGATTGCAGCCCTAAATGCATATATATCATACTGTGTGCAAGCCACTTTAATATATCAACTTGACATAAGTAGTCTTTGGAGAAAAGGGAACCCGAATTGAGAAGATGCCTCCATAAGATTGGGCTGTGGGCAAGCCTATATGGCATTTTGTAAATTAGTGGTTGATATGAGAGGCCTTAGCCTGTTGTGGGTGGGGCCTCCCCTGGGTTGGTGGTCTTGGGTTCTATAAGAAAGCAGGCCAAATAAGCGATGTAAGCGAAGTAAGCTAGTAAGCCGCACTCCTCCATGGCCTCTGCATCAGCTCCTGCCTCCAGGTGCACTGTTCCTTCAATAATGAACAGTGATGAGGAAACATAACCAAATAAATCCCTTTTTCTACAAGTTAGTTTTGATCATGGTGTTTCATCACAGCAATAGTAATTCTAACTAAGACAACACCCCTCCCTCTCAGGGATCTTTATTGAAAAGGTAGGGGAAAGATTGTAAGAGCCATATGTGATGGATAACATCAGGGAAATAGTGTTTTCCAGGCCAGACAGGATAGCTGTACCTACCCTGAGCTTGCAGTTTGTCAGCAGGCATGTACTTGCATAAACCAGACAAGATTCCCGAATGGAGTGAGGAAGGTAGGTATGAAATGCCACCACTAGTTGAAAAAACTATTGGTATTTGATGGCTGCAAAAGGGAGTCAGTTTTGTTTAATGATACGATCCCTGATAGAGTTAATACACTCCAGGGTGGGTTCCAAGTCTAGAAGTAGATGGCCAATATAAACTAAATGCAGTGGTATGTAAGGGGGGGTGGCTCTAGGAGTTAGATAGTGAATATGATCAAAATACAGATATAATACACTTATGCACACATGGGTTCTCTCTTTCCATCTCTCTCTCCATCTCTCTCCATGTCTCTCTCCATCTCTCTCTCTCTCTCTCTCTCTCTCTCTCTCTCTCTCTCTCTCTCTCTCACACACACACACACACACACACACACATACACACACATGCACGCACGCACACATACACTATCCTTGGAGAAAATAACTAGCCTGGGAAGTCAGAGATGAAGAATGTATTTGGAAATTAGAGTATCTTTTTCTATAAAGCAAGGGAGGTATCAAAGGAAATTGATTGCTTAAGAATTGTGTGGATCTTGTTTTAAGGGGGTCTTATTGCCCAGTGATGGAATGACTGACTAGAGGGTAATAAGAAAAAACAACCTGAGTTATAGTAACTCCAAATAAAAGAAAGACTCTTGCATTATTGCTGTGATCTACAGAAACTGTTTTTGAAAAACAATTAGGAATAGTCATTCGATTAAGTCACCTATGTAGAATCACAGTGTAACTGGAGTGTTGGCAGCATTTCTCCCTTCCCAGCAGGTAGGTCTGATGTTTACCAGCGGCAAGTGTGCATTGTTGCACTGTCCACCCCGTGCCAGGGCTGGTCCTTAGTAGAGATGAAACATGCCCTGACACCCCAGATCCCTGGGCCAGCCTTAGCTCCCTTGCATGATTGTTGGCAGCCTGTATCTAAAGTAGGAGCAGATAGAAGTGACCACCTGCAGACCTGTGAGGATCACTCGTCTACTGGCCTCAAAGACACCCCCACTGGGGATAAGTGAGGCATCTGTGTTTTCTCTCATCACATTCTTAAATAGACACACTTAYGGAATTCCAGTGCAGCTTGGAATTGTTCTAGATATATCTAGGAAATACGCGCTGCCAGTTCATTCCCGCCTATATCGCATAGGGAAGCAATAACCTTCATCTGTCTTATTTCTCTCAGCCATGGAATTTCATGAGCACTTGCACAGCATAGGCACCAAGGAGGGACTGAAGGAACGGAAACTGCAGAAGGCAGTGGAGAGCTTCACCTGGAACATTACGATCTTAAAGGTATTGTATTACTTGCTTTTCTGTTGCTATGATAAGGTACCTTGACCAAGGCAACTTGTTGAATGTATGTTGCTTAGCATTTCAGAGGGGTGAGTCCATTATGGCAGGGGCGCAAGGCAGCAAGCAAAAATGGTGGCCAGAACAGGAGGCTGAGGCACCATGTCTCTAGCCACAAATTTGAAGCAAAGGAAGCAGTGTAGAAGTGGAACAAAGCTGTAAAATTTCAAAACCCGCCCCTAGTGACACTTTTTTTCCAGTAAGGCCACACCTTCTAAAGTTCTCCAAACAGCGCCACCAGTGGGAACAAAGAGTCCAGATGTCTGAGCCTGTATATTTCTCATTTAAACCATCACATTCCAATTCTTGATTTCCATTGGCTCGTGCCCATATCATAATGCAAAATTAATTTAGTTTGGCTCCAAAAGTCCCCATAGTCTTTGACAATCTCAACATCATTTAAAAGTCCAAAGTCTTCTGAAATTCAAAAACAATTTCTAACTGTAACCCCTGTGAAATAAAAATAGAATTATGTATATCCAGCATGTCACGGCAAAGAATGCAGATTTCCATTTCAACGGGAGGAATGGGGACATGAGGAGGAAATACTGCACCTGACTCCTGCAGGCGAAATGCCAAATCCACAGCTCCACGCCCATTTTCAGGGACTTCCGTCTACAAGAGCTTAGATGGCACAGCCCTGTAGCCTTGCTGGCTGCAACACGCTTCTCTCCCTGCATTCAGCCGTCCTCAGCAGCTGCCCCACAGYTCTGTCATCCCCAGCACCTTGGGGTCTGCACTGCATCCCAAGCTTAGTTTCACAGCTTCCTGTAGTGGYCTCTCCTCTCAGGTCCTCTTCACTCTTGGGTTTTACAAAGGGATTCTCCTGCCACACACTGCCTGGCTTGAGAGGTGCTCTGAAACTGGGGAAGAGGAATGCCTCTTTTGTATCCTTTCTGCCTCCAACTCAGCACCACTTGAATGACACTCCCAAAGTTAGCTGCCAGCTTGGGATGCACCTTGGTCTCAGATGAATCACATTAGCAGGAGTGCTTTTTATTCAGTTGCTTTCTAGAAGCAGAAAATGTCTAGGCTCTCTTTGATTTGTTGGAGGTTTAGCTGGGTGGGGTCTTGACACCAGGGTAGTCTTTCGTTTTTTCCAGTTCAGAGCAGACCTGAACTTAACCTCAGTATCCTCTGTGACAGCTACAGCCTCTCTTCCAGCACAACACAAACCTGTGTGTAACATTAAGCTTCCTAGTGTTTGCTTCTCTCTGCATTGTGTATTTTTTCTGCTCTACTTGCACATTTCCACTGTAGAGTTGCCTAAGTATTTTTAGTAATAACAATGCCATGGACTCAACATTATCTGTCTTGAAATTTCTTCTGCCAAAAAAATATTAGTCCATTAATATTTAACTTAGCTGCAGGTAACTTCTTGGGGCATGGGGCAAAAGCAGCCAGAAGCTTTGCTACAAAATCC
>BDUI01005016.1:20163-34722 GCA_002335545.1 Apodemus speciosus
CGTGCCTCTCTCTGTCTCTCTGTCTTTCTGTCTCTGTATCTCTTTGTCTGTCTCTCTCTCTCTCTTGCCCTCTCTCTAGCTCTGTGTGTGTGTGTCTGCATGTGTCTATATCTCTCTGTCTCTCTCTTTGTGTCTCGGTGTCTGTGTGCCTCTCTCTGTCTTTCTGTCTCTGTATCTCTTTCTCTGTCTCTCTCTTTTTCTCTCTCTCTAGCTCTGTGTGTGTGTGTGAGTGTGTGTGAGTGTGTGTGTGTGTCTGCATGTGTCTATCTGTCTCCTTGTGTCTTGGTGTGTGTGTGTCTCTCTCTCTGTCTTTCTGTCTCTATATTTCTTTCTCTCTCTCTCTTGTTCTCTCTCTCTCTCTAGCTCTGTGTGTGTGAGTGTGTGTGTGTGTGTGTGTGTCTGTGTGTGTCTGTATCTCTCTGTCTCTCTCTTTGTGCCTCGGTGTCTGTGTGCCTCTCTCTTTCTGTCTCTGTCTCTCTTTCTCTATCTCTCTGTCTCTGTCTCTTTCTCTCTCTGTCTGTTTGTCTGTATATCTGTGTCTGTCTCTCTGTCTGTGTGTGTGTTTTCCCCCACTCTTGCACCCAGACTTTCTTTCTGTCTCTATGTGTCCTCATGCCCTTTTTCTGTCTCTTGCCCTCCTTCAATCTCTGTATCCCTTCTCCCACTCTCTTCCTCTGGCTGTTCTCTCTGCCCTGACCCACACTTGTGATCTTAACTTTCTGCCACAGTACTGGCCTCTGAGGCTCCACCCACCCACTCAGGGTCTCCCAGGAGCACTGGGCTCCGTTTTCTCCCTAGCTTCACGTGAGGTGAGACCAGAAGATAGGGTAAGCAAACAGGACGCCCACACTCTAGCTGCTCAGACCACAGTATGATCTGCCCTGGGCCAGCCCTCTTCCCTACATGGCATGACATTGGGAGTCTAACTACTCTGCTTCCTGCCCCTGATAAGAGTCCCTAGAGTGAACCACATACGAGGGAGCATTGCAGCCTTGAGCTCTGTCCCAGAACAAACAGACAAGCCAGTCCTACAAGGCAGCCCCAAACCAACTCCCACTCAGGCAGCCAGAGAATGTGCCTCAATGGATCACGAGCACTAGCTAGAGCAGGGTGAAACTGTCATCACCCCAAGGGAGTCAGCCTCTCACAGGGTCCTGGTTGTGATGGAGCTGGCCAGGGCACAGGACATGTGTGCTGTCCAGCATATAGGGATGTCCAGACAGGTTTCCCTTGATTTAAATCACCTTCTGTTTGGCTTCCACACTTGATAATGAAGTCACCGTTAAGATCACTCCACACCCACACACACACCTGTACACAAACTCACACTTTACTCAGGCTACCTGTGATGACAAAGCAAGATATAGTCGCTTAAGACAGGGCATGTTTAGCCTGGCAGTGGTGGCACATGCCATGAATCCCAGCACTTGGGAGGCAGAAGCAGGCAGCTTACAGGATCCCTCAGTACTCAACCACAGGAGCCTACAGGGACAGTTCACACCCAAATCATCATAGCCCCTTCCAAAGCCGTTCTTAGCAATTACAGCAATTCTAAGCAGGTAGCTGAGAAAGCACATTTCTTTACATTTATAGTAATGACATGTGACATTCCTTTCCTATATGACACTTTAAGCAACTCCTCCCCACCAAGGGGTTGATGTCATGAGGTRGACGGGGTCTGTCCGTTTTCTCCAGCATGGGTGTGACTGACTTCCCGCAGGACACAGGTGTGGTTTCCTGCCCCTTCTGCCGTAGATGTTCCCTTCCCCAACATCCTCACAAGCAGTGATTATCTGATTATCTGTCAAGTCCTTCTTGTTGGCCTTTCCTGGGGTCAGCTCAGCTCCCCGCCCCCACGACACCACACCCCCACATGCAAGCATGCCGTGGCTCACATGGGTGTGAGTCTCCAAGATGTGTTGTAGAGACATCACATAGCTGGCTCGAAACCTGTTGGCTGTTGTGTTTCTAATGTGAGCTAATGCTTAACGAAGCTGATAGATATTTTATGAGGGCATTTTACACCTCTGCTTGTAGGTGAGATTTAGCTGAATTCCTTTGTCTTGCTCGGTCATTGCCCTACGCTGGCCTTGGGGTTGTCCTCACCTTGTAAAATTAATTGGGAGCATGTTTGTGTTGTTACATTCTTGTGAACAAGAAAATCACCAGCTTCTTCATGGTTCGATGGCCCGCATTCACAGTTCCTCCTGGTCTCCGTGATGATTTTGTGAGTGGGAGTTGTCTGAAGCTGTGGAGATGAGGCTCTCAGAAATGACAGTGGRATATGGAGTCTTTCTGTGAGCCCTGCTGGGTCTTGGGATTGCTCAGTGTTGGTGTTGGTGTTGTGTTCAGAGAATCACCATGGCCGGACTCAGCATCTGGCCCGCAGGAGACAATGGTCTTCTGGGATGTTAGAGTTCAGGGGTAAGAAGCCTGAAAAGGAGAGACAGAACCGGGTCTGGGGCCACTGAGTTGTCTCAGCTGCAGAGACTGGAGCTCCTGGAGCTGGTGGGTGGGGGAAGGGCGAGCCTCGGCAGCAGAGAAGGCAGATGGAGGAATTCTCCTGGCTTGTGTGAATGTACTATTTTCAAGCTCCGGTCAGTGTGTCAATGTATCATCCCACATGCCCTAGGGACACAGCCAGGCCCCTTCTATTTACTATACAAGGCCCTAGGTCTGACTGGAGAATTGGTTGCCATGGATCAGACTAGCTGAAAACCGGGGCTCCGAGGAGGAGCCACCCTAGGGACCTTGGACAGATAAGGTGGGCTTTCCGAGGCCAGGTGAGCTGGAGGCAGAGCCTGGTCTTCAGCCTCCTGGTCTAAAATCTAGACCTTCCCCATGAGACACTCTGAGTAGGAGACGTTACATTGTTTCTTTCGTTTGCTCTCAGTTTGCTTTTGTGTTAACTTGAGGGAMCTTTTACTCTAGAGCCCAGGGAATCACATTTGGAAACACAATGAAATTATTTTCCAAAGTTATTCCCATCCTTGCTCTCTGGTATATTAACGTCTCCTCCTTCCTGCCTCTGTGCCCTCCACCACCAGACTCTCACAGACGTTTAGAAACCTGCGTCTTTGCTGCCATGACCTTCAACTCCATTGGTAACAAGGTCAGGTAGTGAACGGCTTTGGCCATGAGAGTGGGGTCTTTGTAAACTTGTGTGAAGACACAGGCCGTGCTTGCGGACACTCTTATGAAGCAACCTGCCCCCTGTCATGCTGCTAGAGTGGGCTGGGTGAAAACGAGGAGTTCCTATCACCATTCCTTCAAGCACCCCCTCTTCCTGACATTATTGAACCTTGAGACTTCAAAGTGGCTTCAGATCTAGCTACATATTCCCATCGATAACCAAGATCTGGTGTTTCCTTGTTTTGCCAAAAAAAGCAGTATTAAAAAAATATATCACTAATTCTCACCTGTAGTGACATTATTACCTGACCTCTTCCCAAGGGGCACTGGGGGAGGATGTCTTGGATCACTGAGTTTGAAACAACAGGGCCAAGTGAAGGAGGAGGCGRGGACGCTGTTCATATTTAACACTGCCCAGAACACTCCAGAAAACCTATCTGGCATGTGACGTCCTTTCCAATCTCTGCAAATCATACATACATACATACATACATACATACATGAAGTCAGGTATGTATGATTTACAGTGTGTGTTTGTGTATGTGTTCACATACTGTTTATGTACTTGTTAGTATGTGTTTGTATGCATATATGTATGTACATATTACTTATAGTGTGTGTGTACACGTGCTATGTAATTGTTAGTGTTTGTGTGTATGTATGTATGCATGTATTATTATTTATAGTATTGTGTACATGTGCTGTATATACACTTGTTATTGTATGTATGTATGCATGTATGTATGTATTTATAGAGTACATGTATGTACTTGTTAGTGTGTGTATGTATGTGCATATTATTTACAGTGTATTATTTATTGTGTTTGCGTGTGTATACATGCTATGYACGTACTTGTTAGTGTGTGTGTGTATGTATGTGTTATTTATAGTATGTGTTTGTATGTATTATTTATAGTATGTGTGCATGTGTGTACATGTGCTGTGTATATACTTGCTATTTGTGTGTGTGTATATGTGTATGTATGTATGTATGTATTATTTGTAGTGTGTGTGTGTGCGTGTGTGTGTGAATGTGTACACATACTCTGTGTCTACTTGTTAGTGTGGGTGTGTGCTTGTGGAGGGCAGAGGCAGGCAGTGGGCCTTTCCTCTACCATTCTCCCCCTTTATTTTCTGAGAACAGGACTTCCTCTCACAGAAACTGATCTGGCAAGGTTGGCCTGCTAACATATGAGTTTCAAGGATCGGATGTCCCCATGTTCCCTGCCCCATATGTCTGGTGCTGGGGTTACAGGTGTGCTCTGTTATGTGCTCAATGTCTTTGATGTGTTCTGGGTATCTAAACTCAAGCACTCCCAATTGTCTGACAGGCATTTTACCCAAACGAATTCCCCTCCCTGACGCCCATGTTTTCTGGTAAGGACACTAGGGTTTTTATGAGGACCTCGTGTTTACGTCCTGATCTGGCATGATGCCATCTGATTGGATGACACATGGAGAGAGCATATTTTGAAGGGGGATGCTTGCAGACACCAGGGTCAGGATGGACCATATCTCTTGGGCAGATGCAATCAACTCAGGACAAGGAGTTATGCTTGGGAAACGGCGTTCATGTCTGAGGCATTTTGCAAATAGCTTTTTAAATGTCATCTTTGTTTTCCAAGCTCAGGACAGGTCAGCCTGTCTATGGTGCTGGTCTGGGCCTCTCCGGCCCCTCCTTGTCTGCCCAGCTTGTCTTCCCCTCTCCCCTCAGTCCCTGGGCCATTCCGACACTGTGTGCAGACTCTCCCCGTGTGTTCGCACAGTGGGTGCTCATCCAGACCCCCACTTCTGCCTTTTGTTTCTTTCTAGCCATCTCTTTGTATAATTTACTTCTCGTTGTTCTAGCTTCTGCTCACTGTCCCTCCCCATGGGGAGCACCTCCCACCCTCTGAGTAGCATGTCCTCCCTGGAGCTCCTCACTATCTCCCATCTCTTATGTGGCACCTTATTGCTACCACATGAAGTGGCGCTGAACCTGCTCACTGCGCATCTGGCCCATGCGACACAGACTCCAAAGCCCTGCAGAGCCCAGGACTTTGTATCTATCTTTGTTTTAGACCACCTGGGACCTACAGGGTTCATAAATATTCACGGATCAATGACTCTCTTTTGTGAATTGTTCAAGTCTAGGGTAGACCTGACACTGTGTCACAAAGTGGGACTGACCAGGTTCTGCAGAGACGAACAAGTAGAGTCAGTTAGCATATGCATCCAGGTGGTGGAAAAATTCCTAGTAATTGTTTAATTTAGAAAGAGTAGGGTGTGGGGCGAATGTTGCTGATAATATACAGCTCCTATGCTTTCTTAAATTCAATTACGTACCATCCACTAACAAGTCTCCATGTCTCTATCCCACTAGTTCAGTCATTTATGTAATGCATTCCTGAAAAAACATGATTTTTAAACACAAATCAATTTATTCAGTAATAAAACTTTTGTCATTATGGTAAATGGGAAGGCAAATGGATTTCCCATCTACAATAAGTAGGAAGTAGTCCTCGAAGCTAAATATAATAAAATAAAATAAAACAGAGCAGCGCTCCCTGCATTCTGACTCCACCGCAAAGGCTCTGGATACAAGGCTGGCTCTCAGACTGCGGGAGCATGGGGGCGGTTCTGTACCACAGGGAAGCAGGATGCTACTGACTAGGGCTGGGTGTGGGGACCTGTCTAGAGAGACCATCACTACTTCAAATTAAAACATAATTGTGTTTTGTATGTGTACATGAGGTAAGCTCATAGGCATGAATGTGAATGCAAGCTCACAGGTATGCTCACATGAATTGATGTGTGTGTTCATAGGCACCTTCATGTGCATGCATGTGTGAGGCACCCTCAAGTGCATGCATGTGCATGTGTGTTCACAGGCGTGTTCACAAGAATGCATTATGCATTCATAGGCACCTTTACATACACGTATGTGTGTATGTGTCCATAGGCACCCTCGAGTGTATGCATGTGCGTGTTATTCACAGTTCCAGTCTATCACAGCTGGGTATAGAAGGGTTTGTGGCTCACAGCTCCAGGGTACAGTCCATCACAGGTGGGGAAGCCATGGCTATAGGAGCATGAGACAGCTGGTCACTTTGCATACATAGGAAGCAGACAGTGAAGAAAATTGGTACCAAAGAAATGGATTTGTTTCTGCAACTAAGGCTGATGTAATGGTTCTTGAGCCTTTGGAGCTAGCATAGATAGAATTCAGTGGTGCTGACAGACACAAGCTGGAGAAGCCCTGGCGTGCTGGAGTGCCTCCTGGTGGCTGGTTCTGGTATGATTTTGGAAGGCAAGAATGCTGGTGGAGGCATGTAGCCTATGGAGACTGTAACATTCTGGAAAAAAAAATCTTCAGTGTTCTATCCATGTCCTGAAACTTTGAGCATGCTTGAATTCAACAGTGATGGACTAATGTATTTGATGGKGAAGAGAGTACAGAATTTATTCAGCTGTGGGGACTCTGGTTGTAAGTGAGGAGTAAGAGGTAGAAATAGTTGGAAAATGTGTAATTTGTCTAAAGCTAAGTATAAACATGGTTAAAGTTACAGGCAAGATGGCTGTCATTATTAGCAGACCGGTGCCATTAAAGAGAAGAGTACCCTGTGCTATGACAATAGGAAATGTGTCTGGGTTGAGGGATAACCCATGGAAGGCTCCAAGGTAAAACAAACAAACAAATCCGAAAACCCATTTGAAAGCTCTCTCTTAAATGGTGAGAGCTACAGGCGTGTGTTACATGAACAGGGATGAATAGAGAAAYGTTCTCTAAGGTTCAGCCATGTATGCATTCATATCTGCTTAGCCACAGTCCAAGGGGACTTGACTGCTTCTCAGGATAGTGAGAGAACTTTGCAGGATCCACACAGATCTGGCCTTTCCGAGGTGCAGAATACGGTCCTGTAAGGCAGCAGAGATGTGTAACACTGTTCTTAAAGAAACTGTGTGAGGTCGGGCAACGTGTAACCTCTCAGGCTCCCTGAAGAGGGCGCTACAGCTTGTGCTTGAAGCTGGGAGGGTGAGGCTGAAGAGGTAATGGAGACTGAGGCAGATTCTGGGAATGATAGGAATGTGGGATGTAGTCACCAAGTAGAGCCAGCCCAAGCAGGAGGACAGGCATGCTGTCTGAAGGGAATTCAGTGGGTTGGGCTGTCTGAGCTCACTGGAGTGCACATCTTAACACCATTTGCCCTGAATCAGGGGCACRAAGCTTCAGGATTTAATGGTTTCCCTGTTGGGCTCTGGTCTTTCTTTGAACCAAGCCTTTCTTTCTACACTCCACACACCTCCCCCCTTTTGGGTGTGGGATGTTTATTCTGTGCCATTATATATTGGAAGTATGTAATTTTCATTTTCATTTTGCTGGGATCACGGCTCAGAGTTTGCCTTGAGTCTCAGAAGAGACTTTGAACTTTGGACAGTTTGAACAGTGTTGGAATGGTGAAGACCGTGGGGACCCTTCAAGTTGGAACAAATGCAGTTTGCAATATAAGACTGCCATGATCCTTTGGGGGACCGTGGACAAGTATTATGGTTTGAATCTGAAATTTCCCCCATAGACTCACAATTTCTGTCAGGAATTTGCCCACAATGATGGAAAAATAACAATGCACAGACCAGTGTCTTTTTCCTTACTGCAATCCCCCTGTCCTTAGCACCTGGCACAAGAAAAATCATCTCCCATATACAGTTGATAAATGAATCAATAAAGAGACTCCAGCCATGCAGGGTACACATCAGCTACTCCATGGGTTTACTGCTTATAGGAAATTGAACTGGGATGGGGGAGAAGAGGGCAGAAAAGAGAAGAAGAGATGAAGGGCTTCTAAGGCTGGAAGAGCCTGGCTTCTGTGCTCAGCCGAGGATTAGAAGAGAGACAGGTTTGTGGTAAGATGTGGAACCCTGACACCCCACTCACTTCAGGTGGTAAGCATAGGAGAGTGTTAGGATCACCACCTACTCACCAGGGAGGCTGAGACCTAGGCTTGGATATAGCTGAGGCTATTGGACCCTAGGATCCTGTATGCCCCCCGTGCTGTGGGAGGAAGGAACTTATTCTCTTGTACCTCTGAGAACATCTCAAGTGTCATGGCAGGACTCAAGAGAGATCAGGAAGAAGCAGAACATCCTAACTCAGAGGATGGGGAGGGTGTAGCCATGGCAACCAGAAGCAATATTCTCTTTTCCTCTCTGATGATGGGGTTCATTCATGTCTGGGGAGACTGAGGACCCAGAAGCCAACAGGATAGTGTTTTTATTGTCTGCTAACATAAGGGACTGAACCTCCACCCACCCCATGAGCTGATGGCATTCAAGAAAGTCAGCCAAACAATGCAGCCCACAGGCAACGGAAGGGTCGGTTGACTTTAGCCATGGATTAATTACCCATCAAACTTTTACCCTGCACAGGTATTTTTCAAACACTGGGATACTTTGCAGGGATACAAAGAAGAAGAAAAGCTGAGCCCAGATGAAGTTAGAAGATGATGCTGGAAACTTCCAACTCCTCTGTGTCCATCATGTCCAGGTGATTGTGACCAGCTCCTCCTCTTGTCTGCCCACATTTTCTCCTAAAGCGTTAATAAATGGAGACATTTCTATGCAGAGCTGTTCTTTGATGAAGAGATTTCTGAGCCTGTCAAAAAGGTCTGGAAGAAACTGTCTGCACAGAGCTCAGGTGTGAGGGCAGGAGGCAGATGTGTTTCTGGAGGGAAAGATGGCAGGGGAGGGAGAAGGGATACAGGACACAGGCAGAGCAAAGTCACCTCGTCAAGACTTATCTCTGGATGCCTCCTTTTCCAGACCCCAGGCACTGGATGAGGGAATCCAAACCCTGCTCAGTTTGGTGAACAGGCAACTCTGACCCCTGGGAACTGCAGTTCTCGGGGTAATCTTGTTCCAAGTACACAGCCAAACATGTCTGCATGTTCAGTTACTGGYTGAGGCAGACATTGGCTGTTGGCCTGTTCAAGTCCAKGGCATCCCTTTCAAACCCTCTTCCCACCAGTGCCACAGCAGCCTGGTGTGAGACCCTCCGAATCCAAGTTGCTTGGAACTGGAGATAATCTCCAAACCCTGAGGGTAGAAGAGGGGAAGAACGTGCAGGAGAGGCCAGCAGAAATGGGACGAGTTATGACTAATTACTTGAGGCTGAGGCAACACTCAGTCTTTGGTGTCCTTGGACTGTGGGGGGCTAAATCACAGGCTGGGGACCCGGCTGCTAGTGTGATTGACACATTTCCAGATGACCGTGCCCTGCCTTGTGGCTTCCACATTCAACTCCGTAGCCTTCTCAGGAATATTAGACCAGACCTGTGAGTCTCTARCAAGTCCACATCTGCTTAAACTAGCTGTAGGGGCTCTCACTCGCATACGAGACCCCTCCTCTTCTGGAATTGCCAGGTGTTTGGCTTCTCTTGAAAAGTGAACATGTTTAACTTTGAGAGTAGATCCAGAGGYACTAGCCACCCACCCGAGAGTGTCCTGGAGTGAGAAGGGCTGTGCGCTGGCCACTGAGCCACATAAACCACCCTGCCTGGCTTAATGCTCTCGAGTGCTTGGCTCTCTTTGGCAACTGAGCTCTAGTCCRACTGAATCACGGGCATTCAGAGCCCCTTCATGTGGCACACACAGGAGCTTCAGAGAGCAGGCTGCCTTTATTTACGTTCCTTCTCGGACAATAAAGAGCCTTATTATTTGGCTGATACAGTTAATTATTTTTAAAGCACAAGATTGTCTATTTGTATCTTGTGTTAGAAACACATGAGATTGAGCCAGAAAAAAAATGGGCACATCGCACTGAGATTGATTAGAAATTCAGAAATGGGGATAGATATCTTCTCTTRCTGATGGAGTCCCTATCCTATGAGCTGTGGATAAGCCGTTTGTCCATGAGAAGAGTCGATGGAAACATGCATTAATCTATCAGCTTTCTCCGTGACCAAGGCTGTTAGCTGAAGAGCCGTGAGGCCAGAGAAGCCATCGATGTGGAACACCACCGATAACAAAGCTAACAGAGATCTCCGTGGCTCTTTAGACACCCAAGCAGATTAACCTGTGTTATCGATTACCTGGCCTGTAAATTAATGAGTTATCCCCATTAATTATSTGTGTATCTTCATAAATGTCCTTAGACTTCCTGGTGATAAAAAGGTGTGGGGACCCAAGTGAGATCTGTGAGTTTATGCTGAGGGACTGACCTCTGCAGAGCTGGCCCGGGACATGTTCTTGGTTTCCCCTCACAGGTCCCCTTTCCCAGCAAGGAGGGCATGTGTCAAGACTGACTGTCCCTCAGCGTCTAGCTTGGCTTCCCTTGAAAGCTGACTCTAAATCAGGCCACAATTAAGTCCTCTCAGAGGGTTCTGGAGGAAAACAAACAAACAAACAAACAAACAAACAAAACAAAACAAAACATTGCTATTGTAGCCAGCATATTAAAATGCAATTGGCCAGTCCTCTTTATTTAAAAAAGTATTGATTTATACGCATGTGTGCCTTGCTGTGCGTATGTGCATTTGTGTATATGTGTGTGTGTGTGTGCGCGCGCGCGATTGTGTGTGTATGCATCTCTATATGTACACACATGCACACATWCACTTGTGAACAGGTCATAGACAACTAGCAGGATTTTCCTTCCGTCATGTGGGTTCCAAGTCATAAGGCTTGGTTGCAAGCACCTCTACCTGCTTAGCCATCTCATCTGCCCCTCCTGCCCTTTCAGAAGCTGTTCCAGCACACAGGCACAACTGAAGCTCCTTGTGGCTTCTCCGTCCTTCTACTCGGACTATGGCTCTTTGCCCTGATCTGCGTTCCTGATTCCCAGAGAAGATTGGACTTGCAGTTGTCTCCCCTATGATTTGGGGGGAGGGGTGGGGCTTCAGGCGTCTAACCGGAAGTATTGAGTGCAGGTAGCCTTGTGCACTGTGGAAGCCTCACCCCTAGGAGGCATGCTAGGTGTCCCTATCCTGTGAGGGTCTCCTATGGGTAATCACAGCTACACCGATGTTAAAACAGTGAGCGTCACGCATGGAGGACACTTCAAGACAAATGCTAAGTCACTGGGTCCATGCGCCATATTAAACCAAGAATTTTGGCCGTTCGAGTCTCCGTAGATCATCGGTCTCAGTTCTAGGGAAAGGGAAACTGCCGTGTTGTGCGGTGCCCCTTCTGTGCGCATGCTCCAGCTTTCCCACTTCTGTTCCAACGAATTGTTGGAGGCTTTTGCTAAACTCTTCAACCTTTCACATGTGTTTACGCAATGTTTGTTTCAAATGGACTGTGCGGAAGGGGTGGCATCCTCGTGTCTTTCCTCAGCAGTTAGCCGACGGTGAGGTCCTGGAGGCACGAACCGTCCTGGCTCCATGCGATCTTGGCCTCTGGTCACAATGGACCCTTATTTTGTTTCTCACCTTTCTGAGACCCCCGCGATACTGATTCTAGAGTAGAAGAGAGGGAGCAAAATGACAGCTTGGAAGACTCTGTACATTCACCTCGGTGGAGGSTGAGTTCCCACACCTCTCCTGGACCACGAAATGGTAGAGAGAATGTCTGAGTTAACCTGGGCAAGCACCAAGCCGAGGGTGTGAGTCCCGGAGAACAGATGCTTGCTGCAGCTTACTTACTGAATGATGTCTTGCATACCAAAACAGGAACTTCTCTGTCGCCTGGGGGGCTCTTTCTCTATTTATGAGGCCATTTATCTTTTATCTCGCCCCTGTGAACAGGCAGTGAGATCCACAAAAGACGACATCATTTGTTCCAGTAGCACTCAGACCGGCAGCACCGGATAAAAGGGAAAAAGCAATCCTGATTTCTGCATTTTTTCCCTGTGTGCTACAAATATCTGAAAATATTCTAATTTGCTTTGATATGAAATTAGCTTTGTTTTTCTGCTATGAGTATAGCAGCGTTGGATAGGGAGAGTCAAAAATTAATAATTCAACTCTTCTTATTTGAGGCAGAGTCACTGGAAACAAAATAAGAAAGAAGCCCACCACTTGATGGAGGGCAAGAGTTCGGTGAATGTATGTGTGGCCCTGTGATCCACCATGCTGTGCAGTAGAACTTGGATGCCCCAGCTTTCCAGATGTTCAAAGGAGCCATGAAAGAAAGGAGCCAYGGCTGGYTCTTGTTTCTAGGAATYTGGCCCAGAGAACAGAGGGCCCATAGCTTCAGGAGCSATGGTGTCCCTCTACTAGGCCTAGTGCTGGTCTCAGAGGTCCTSTGTGAGTCTRCTTGCTTCTGGGCACCTCAGACTTTGTGTCGCTGTTTTAATTAATTWATTTATTTTATGTATATGCRTACACTGTAGCTGTCTTGAGACACACCAGAAGAGGGCATCAGATCCCATTACTGATGGTCATGAGCCGCCATGTGGTTGCTGGAAATTGAACACAGGACCTCTGGAAGAGCAATCAGTGCTCCTCACTGCTGAGCCATCATCTCTCCAGCCTCCTGGCACCTTGGTTTTTATTCAGGCCTGTCCTAACATTAGTACAACCCAAAGAACTCAAAACAGGTGTAGGGATGCTGACGGAGACCGTAGCCCAGGGCATCACATACCCTGGACGGAGTTTGGGAAGGGGTTTGTAAATATATGTTCCACCTGGAACACCTGGTAGCGCAGAGAGCCTTTCAAGCTTTTCACCGAAAACTAAGAAACAGTGTGCCCAAGACAGAAATGCATTGAATATAGAGTCAATGTTGCAGGAAAGAAAATCAGAGGCCGGGGGGATGGCTCAGTAATGAGGAGCACTGGCTGCTCTCCCAGAGGACCCAGATTCAATTCCCAGCACCCACTTGGTGGCTCACAACTAGGTGTAACTCTAGTTCCTGGAGATCCAATAGACTCTTCTGTCTTCTGTGATACACKGCATATGGGTGATACACAGWCATAAATGCAGGCAAAACATCCATATACATTAAATTCATTAATTTAAAAACAAAGAGGTCACTGCTATTGAAGAAGAAGCTTACAAACATTGGCACTCTGTTCTCTGGACCAAATTCACTAGAAACAAGAGGCAGCCATGCTGAAGCCATGCACCCTGCTTGGATCGGGAGCATCCTAGAGCATTCTTTCATGGCTCCTTCAAACATCTGGAAGGCTGGGGCAGCCAAGTGCCCTTGCACAGCATGGCGGATCACAGGGCCACACATCACCACACTCACCGAACTCCTGACCTCCATCAAGCTTTCTCATTTTGGACTCAGGGCTGGAGCTTTTCATTCTGGATGCAAATGATAGACACACCTGGGAAGAGCTTAACCCTCAGGTGCCCAGTCTCACACCTTTCTAGTTAAGTAGCTCTGTGGCCAGGGCTCAGGCATCAGCCCTGACAATGATTCTGATATGGAAACAGGTTGATTGGAGATGGCGGATTTCTTTTTCCATATTCAGTTCTGAAGTAAAGCATGGGTGCTGATTATTAAGTTGTTCACCATTGTTAGAGTTGCCCTAACCAGGACAGCAAGATGAGGAAGGGGTGGAGAAGAGAGGAGAGGGAGAAAGGGAGGAAGAGAGGGAGGGAGAGAAGGAAGGAGGGAGAGAGGGAGGGAAAGAGGGAGGGAGAGAGGGAGGGAGGGAGAAAGGGAAGGAGGAAGAGAGGGAGAGAGGGAGGAAGAGAGGGAGGGAGGTATGGAGAGAGGGAAGAGGGAGGGAGTGAGAGAGGGAGGGAAGGAGATAGGGAGGGAGGGAGAGAGGGAAGGAGAGAGGGAAGGGGAGAGGGAAGGAGAGAGGGAGGGAAAGGAAAAATAACAGAAAGAAGGGTTAGGAGACAGRAAATTAACTCCACAGAGCACCTAGCAATTCTTAAACAACAACATGTGGAAGCTAGCCTTTACAAAACTTAACAGCACAGTCACTGAACATTAAAATCAGCTGTATYTCTAACACTAGAGCACGCAATTAGATCATACTGTCTTGGAAATACTATACAGAACACCCAAACCCACAGAAGACGGTGAAAATCCATGAGGCAGAAAACCAAAATCTAAAAATAAAAACCTGAATATAAAACAGGGACTCCAGCAGGACAGAGGACAGCTGGAATAGAGGGAGGGAGGGAGGGAAGGAAGGAGAGAGGGAGGGAGGGAAAGAGTACCTACCGTGTGTTAAAGCCACACTACTCATAATGCGTGAAAATGTTATGATAAACCTAGTATGTATGGATGCATCGCACATGTAAATAAAAAGTGAAAATGTGAAAGATAAACATGCCTCTTGAAAAAGAAACTATTAACTGTTCATTAAAAAGTAAAAATAAAATCAAATACACGGTGAGGTACACTGTGTTCAATGACAAAAGGATTAATGCCTTGAATAACTCAACATTTATACATACATATACATATACATATACATATACATATACATATACATATACATATACATATACATATACATATACATATACATATACATATACATAT
>BDUI01005016.1:72591-92591 GCA_002335545.1 Apodemus speciosus
TCCACCCAACTGTGTGACTGGCTGTCAGTGCCACATCTCTGCAGGTTGAATGGTGATAATCCAATAAAGAATATGCCTTAGAAAGAAATGAGTAGCTTTGTCGTTCTACAGAATTAATGTGGGCTATAGAAGAAAATCTCTCCCCTAAGCATTTGGCTAATTACATACTGTCATGGAGGTTAGCATGCCCTTTGTTCTYGCAAAATCAGTGAGAATAAGCCATTAACTTTCTATCAGACCAGCATTAGTGGGTTCAGTGTGTTGGTTCTCTTCTGATAGAAAATTTATATGCAATAAATAATTTAACATTGAAATTTACATTACACAGAAATTTCCTGGTGGAATATCAGGGATTATTATCTGGAACAAATTACAGGAAAAAKTATCTTCCTTACAATAGTAATACTACAAAGGCAAGGTTTAGAAAACCATTCATTAGACCAGCAGCCCATAAACTGACAATAGTCACTATTAATTCAAAAGGAAAAAATGCATAAATTTTCCATTTAAACGTTGACACAAAATTGTAAACTGCACTCGGAGAAAAATCTGTATGGCTCTGTTTTTACAAAAAGCTAACAAGACTAAAAAGCCATCACACCTTTTTTATAGTTATTTACTTAAAAATGTTCAGATGCCTTCAGCGAAATTTCAGTCCTTGCCTACGAATAGGATCAGTATTGTAGCTTACTCTAGACAGTTGGCATTTATATACATATACCAGGAAAATGYATAATAATATCTATGTAAGTGGAAGATATTAMCAGAGGAATAAAATACATGCCTTTCTAAATTTGGAATTATTATGGTATGTGCATTCATCTCAATATAATTCCTTTCCTAATAGAWATCCTAAGAAAAATATCAGCTTCCATTTGGGACAAGATATAGTAATGAAGATAGATTCCCATAAATGTTTTGTAATTATGACTACTACTAGAAGAAGAAAATGAAAGAAATGCGTGATTGCAAAATTAAGCAATTAAGAAAATATTACAAAATTAGGATAGTCGGAGGATGTAGAGAATTATCCCAGTAATTACTTTCCTTTCCTTGGGTCAAGCATCACTCAAATGATAGTCCTTTTTAAATAGCATAAATGTAACTTTCCTTTTGGGTTTGAGAGAGGTTGCAAGCAAACAAACACTCTGGGTATAAAAGGTAAGAAATATTTTTTCCACCCACACTACAGTCTAGGCCAAGGTTAACCAGATCAGGCAGAAAATTACATTCCAAGACAAAGAATTTACCCATAAAGCAGCACTACAAAAGCAATGCATCAATGTCTTCTATCAGAAGATAACAAGTACATGATGTGGAGCTGGAATGCATCACCAGCACAGAACCAAAGGAACATGGGTCCTGGTCACCACATTCCCATATCTGTTAGCCACCTGCAGCATCACAGAGCCACCTTGGAAGAAAGATACACAAAGCACAGGTTTGCCTTCCTCTTCCCTTCCTCCAACATGTTAATGACAGAAATAGAGTTGCAGGTGGGGCCCTGATACCAGTTAACTGCTCTGAGTGGAATAACAAAAGCATTCTAAACCCCCATTGTTCACACTTTTGCATCTATAATCTCTGATAGTACAAAAACAAGTTGAAGTCTCTGTGTGCTTCTAGTCCTGAACAGTCCACTCAGGAGGAAGAGCCAAACAGGGTCAGACCTGCTCTAAGAGTAACACAAGGAGTAGACTCTGTTTTCTGACATGGAAGAAAGGGGCAGATGGAGAATGTCCAGCAATGTCTTACTTCCAGTAAATTACATAATTACTATCTGCATGTTCCCTTGGACAACAGGACTGATGGAAATATCTTTGAAGTAGGACAGTCAAATATCACCTAAGGATATCAAATGTCAGCCAGAACTAATGAGATGAGTTCTCAGGCTGCAAGAAAACTTTGAAGTGTGTAAATAGGACAGCAATCAGCATTTGGTGGGATTTGTGGTTTCCTATAACCTTCCTATTTTGTGAAATGGTGCCATTTCCCAAGACAATGCAATTGCCATGGAGGCACAATCTATTAAAATTTACAAGGTGCCTAGACAATACCCAGAGCATATACTATCTTGTGTATAYTACATACATTCACAATATTGCTGTCATCATTATTAGTCGTTTTTATATGCCTCTACAGAATGATTCCCAATGCTCAGAAAGATAGTGTGAAAAGATGGAAAACTTTAAGTGAGAATTTTCTTGTTTTATGTGCATTTCCATTCTTAACAAAAGTCCTTACTAATATCTTTACAAATGTCTGTCATTTGGTACAGTAGCTGTCATTTAGTACATTTAACGGCATACTAAGCAGAACAGGTGCTGAACCTTTCTTCCATCCTTGCTGGCCCAAATTTTCCTCGTCCGCACAGACAGATGAGCTTTTCCATATTTTGGAGATGAAATGACTGAAACCATAAAAGCTAAAGTTTAGATTTACCAAAACAATGCTACTTGGGGAGATGGAAGATGTGGAGCCAGGAGTCATACCTGAGTTAGGTTGCCTGAAGAGTACTCATTCAGGAGTACTAGGAGTTCTGTTTTCTCTTCATTCACCATTGATACATAGGTGGGTCAAACAGATGTTTCTTAGAGAGCTTCCTATTCCTTCTTTTTCCAGGAGTCTGATGTGACAAGTAAAAAACAGCTAACTATGGTGAGCTTTTAAAAGTCACTTATGGTCCTGGATTGACACTAAGAGCACTCAGGGCCCAGCTAGAAGATCTGACTTCGATCCTTGAARCATACATAGTGGAGGGAAAGAAGCAGCGCCTATAAGTTGTCCTCTGACTCCATTTGTCCCATGCCCCACATMTGCCCCACTACAAACAAACTAGATATACATAATTTAAAATGTCACTAAAAAGTCATTTGATATCCTCAAAACATCATTCTTATGCCCTAAATTCCACTCTGACTTTTCAAGGAGAAATGGAAAGAGTTTTCCTGTGTGTATTCTAATATACATACCTACCCTTACTCCATTCAGAGTCCCTCATAGACACAGATATAGTGTCTAGATATAGTTAAATATCCTGCAGTGAATAAAACCACCCATGTCGTGTATCAGTGGTCAGAAATTCTTCAGGAAAGAAATTTATCCAATCACAAGGATTTAAACCAAGATTTAAAAATATCAATAAGATTATATGGCTAAGATTCACTTGGGAAAATGAAAGATATCAGGGAGGATACTTCGAAAGGAAGTATCCTTTCGAAGCAACCATAAGGTTGCTGAATTTTGCTGAATTTTCATTTATCCGCTTTCAGAAACTACTTGGAAGATAGGAATTGGACTTCAAAATCTGAGGGAAAAAAAGACACAAAGGAGGAAACAATATCCACACAGCCATGAGGTCAGAGCTCTAGGTTTTTAACATTTAGGAACCTTATGGTTGCTTTTCCCCCACATCTTATGAGTTCATGTCACAGGTTACAAGGACAAACTTTAGCTTCAATCAGTTCAACCAACATTCTCCAAGTACCAACCAGACTCAGGGTTATGAATGGACTGAAGAAACACTGCCCAGGCATCACCTCTTCATAGCTGTACTCAAATCCATCACACTGTCCCAGGGGAGGCCCTCTTCCAGATGTTCAATTCCTGTGATCTTAATTTGCTGAATTTTCATTTATCCGCTTTCAGAAACTACTTGGAAGATAGGAATTGGACTTCAAAATCTGAGGGAAAAAAAAAGACACAAAGGAGGAAACAATATCCACACAGCCATGAGGTCAGAGCTCTAGTTATCTCTAACTTCCAAAGTTTCAAACTCTGCTTGGACAAACCAAAAAGTTTCTCTGAGACCAAAACTTAGCAATCTGAAAGCATTTCACCAGCAAAGCTGTCTCAACTCTTCCAGGAGTTCTTTTGCAACTTTGTTACTCTGTGGGGATTTTTAACATTTAGGAAACTTATGGTTGCTTTTGCCCCCACATCTTATGAGTTCACACCTTGTTTTGCTACTCTATATGTGTATGCCCTCTGAATTTTTTTAAATTCTTTGGGCATAAAAATTAGGAGAAATTAACGGTGCCAATATCCCTATGCTTATTGTGAAGACACACACACACACACACACACACACACACACACACACCTTGCCCAGGCACTAGTGCCTATTCCAGCTGAGATGTCAATCAAGCCTTCTTACCTCTCAAGGACTACCCTGTGAGCCTTCAGAGCACTAGCAGTGAGAATCTCCTAACTCTACGAAAAGTCTGCTCCTGGGTTCACAGCTGCTACGTTCAAATGTTCCATTTCCACATCAACATTGGGTTGTCTCAAGACTTGAACCCAAGCACCATGCAGCTAGTCTATACTCAAACAAGTTGCTATTACAGCACCTGGGTATGCCTTAATTCCCCTGCAAAACCACAAGCATATCTTCTCCAAGAACTAATACTACCCTAGAAATGTAAGTTATTCTAATAATTTCTTCCTGCATATACATACAGAATATTAATGTATGGATAATTAATATACATGAGAAAAGCCAAGTTGACATAAAGAATTCAAGATGTCAAATAAGATCGACAGTAATCCTCAACAACAAAGAGGTATGGTTGAAAAGAGAATACAAGGTTTGAAGACAAGGGAGAAGAATTAGATCACTGAGGCAAAGAAAACATTAAATCTAAAATGTCCAAAATCTAAGCATGCAAGAGCTCTGAAATGCCATAAAAAGACCAAATAAAATATAATAAAACTCCCTAATCTAATTAGAGATGCCTATTAAGGTGCAAGAGGCATATAAAATAGCAAGTAGTAGAGGAGAAGAAACATGACACCTTATATAATCATCGAAAAACTAAAAGTACAGAACAGAGAAAGTATGGTAAAAGCAATAGGGGAGAAAGGCTGGGTCACACCCACAGGAAGACATATCAGACCAACCTCTGAGTTTCTAATGGAGCCATGAAAGCCAGTGGGGTTCAAGTTGATTAGTCTACAGGTTATAAAAGACTGCCGATGCCAGTCAGACTACTATACCCAGAATATCATCAGTTGTAATGGAAGATAAGGAAAGGTTTTCCACAACTAAAACAGATCTGAGGAATTTAGGACTATTATCCAAGCCCTATGGAGGACATTAGAAAGAATACATAGGTCCGAAGAGAGAGTTAAGTGCAGAAAGAAGGCATGGGAAATAAAATCCTAATTCTAGTACAGTTAAAGAAGTCAAAACAAGACAAAAATAGCAAAATGAAGGGATTAGTAAACATTGTATCATTTGGGATTCTCTCAAGGAATAGAACTGATAAGGATAAGTAGCACACATAAATATATATGATATACAGATAATATATTATTTATGTATATGAGAGAGAATTAATGTATATTAATTATGCATATATAAACACTCTGTATATATACATATATTATATATATATACATATATATACATATATATACAGACAGAGTGAAGGAAATTATTAAAATAATTTAGAAGCTGTGATCTAGCTGGTCCAGCATTGGCTGTCTACCAATGTAAAATCCAAGAATATGCTAGTTGTTCAGTCCATGAGGCTGTCTCACCTGGTCTTTAGTACATATTAGAATTCCAAATAAGTAGACTCTAGTGGCAGTGAAGGAATGGACTTGCCACCCAGAGTGATGGCCAAAGAGCTAAAGCTTCCTTCTTTGATCTCCTTTATATAAGTTGCTGCCAGAGGGTGTGACTCAGATTAAAGGTGTATCTT
Source organism: Apodemus speciosus (assembly GCA_002335545.1). Lineage (NCBI taxonomy): Eukaryota > Metazoa > Chordata > Mammalia > Rodentia > Muridae > Apodemus > Apodemus speciosus. The sequence continues at coordinate 78,297 of BDUI01005016.1, forward strand.
CCCAATGGAAAAGATTGATATTAAGGTAGGTCTCCCCAATTCAAATGATTTAAGAACATCCCTCACAGATATACCCAAATGCCTGGATTTTAGTGAATTCCACATGTGGTCAAGTTAACAACCAAGAATGGCCATGACAGTATTCAATCAATAATTACTGGTAACATATTCAGTTCCTCAATAGCAACACAGAATAACAGGTTGGATTTAAAAAAAAACAGATTAGTTTAAAGAAGGGAATATTAGAGTTAAATTATATCATATATCAAATGGACCTCATAGGTATCTACATGTGTAACATTCTACCCAACACTAAACAGTAGACATTCTTCTCAGCAAGTCATGAAACACTCTCAAAAACGGAACACATATTAAGAAAGAAAGCATGTCTCAACAAATACAGGAAAATTAAAATAACATTCTGTATTCTATATAATGACAATAACAAAAGGTTGATTGTGAGTAGCAATAGAAACTACAGAAGGCACAAACTCTTGAATAATATACTACTTTATACGCACAATAAAACACACAAACTATGTAATGCACTACAGAATTATAATTATATCAAGAAAGAAATTAAGAAGTAAATCTAAAAGTTTCCAAAATTGAATGAAAAGTAAAATATATGGAACACAGCTTCACAGTACTAAGTATTCTTGTAAAAAGTTTGACAGATCTCAAGTTAATAGCTTAATGGTTCACTTAGAGGCCTTGGAAAAAGAAAAAAATCTGCACACATACATTCCCCCAAAAAAGACAGAAAGAGATAATAAAGACCAGGACAAACCAGGAATCTTCCTCATAGAGGACTAGCTCTCATAGTATCTAAAAATACTGTGCAAGCTCCAAAGGTAGAAACAGTTCAATTTGCAAAGGGGGGAAATGATCAGTTTCCCTACCCAATTGTGATTCCTATAAATCACAACAATGACCAACATGGCACAATATCCTCTGGTATACAATAATACTTAGATCTTGAGAAATCATCAACAGTTATCTAATTGAATACAAGGCCTACTCAACACAAAGGAGTGGACAATAAAGGAGGAAGGACTATTGTCAGTTTCCTAAATCAGTAAAAGTCTCAACTGCATTCTGAATACTTATTCTTACACCCAGATATAAGTGTAGCTCTCACCCCTCATCAAGAGAGCTCCTTTGCAGCAGAAATTCATGACTGCTCAAAATGCAGAGAAACAGCTGACAATGGGGTGCCAGCTGCAGTTGATATTTTACAATATAACTCTTATGTTTAAGGCCTAGAGAWGATCACAGCAGAGGAGAGCGTCCACAAGTTATGAGGCAGAGGACCAAGGAGTCTGCTACAAGATAGTCTCTTCTGTGAGGGCATGGAGTTGAACCCATGAAATCTTNAAGGGTTTTCCTCTGCCTATATATTGGGAGTTCTCCATTAAACTTTGAGACCTTGAATAGCAGGTGTTATCTTGGTCTCCTTCTCTTTTTGCAGCCTTCCCATACATCCCCAGCTTCCCTTCCAGGTAACCCGTTCAATGTAACWGYRGGCAGTTACAAGTCCAGAGCAAATATACATATGAACAACATTAAATACATTCAGCAGATTTTATTATATATGTACACATATATTATAATTGTTATTTTGTTAATTTGAGAGGTATTGAATGGGGAAAGTATAAGAAGGAAATGATGTAAATACAGTATTCATGTGAAAAGTTGTTCTTCWGTTCCTTTCCCAGGTTTTTTGTGATACATTGAACTTGAATATATGTTGTTATGATTGACRCTTTGTCCTTTGYACACATTTGAAAAGATTAAACCTAGATGTCTACTGCTCAAAATATGTATTTTTTCTGTCATGAAGAGCATAAAATATTTTTCCTATTTTATTACACTAGCCCTGATTTTGATGAACTTTTCTCATCTACTGTTTTGTGGTGGTTTATTCTTGTTTTTCCAAGATCTTGTTTTTTCCAAGTTTGCTCGATGTTTTTACAATTTTCATCTTTTTATAACTTTATTTTGCAGGCACACAAAATTATTCGGTATATTATGAGTGGCARYGTACTAGAGCACTTGAATTTATTCACACTGTAGAGATGATCCTCTGCTGTCACGAACTCCTCCTCATGCAGCTCTTGAACCCTGCCTCTGCTGCTCCAAACATCTGTTCTCTCTGTTTCCTTAAAYGGAATTCATTTGGATCACACAYTTAGGTGAGATTAGGCARAATTTTATCCTTCTGTGTTCTTTTTATTTCTCTTCACATATTGCAAGATCATTTATGTTGTARCAAGTGATAGAATTCACCCTTTTTAAAGCAAAAATATCTCATTTCATACATATGCCATGTTGTCTGAGTATTTGGTCAGGGATATGCTCAAGTTAATTCCATGCCATCATTAGTGGATRYCACAAYAAGCCTGAGAATATACTGATGATAACAGCACTCAAAATGTTTCCATTAAGATGTCAGTGAGACTTCTGTAAATATCTACCAGGGATACCAGCACACCACTCAACTGGGAGAGGGCTGAGCCTTTTAAAGGATGCTATTCTGAATTACTTCTTAATGTTGATAATGTTGATGTGAACAAATTCCTTCACCCACAAAATACCCAGAATGATAGACGCTCATGTAATGGGAGATTAACACACTTCCCAGAGAACTGCTATCGTTCAGGGAATCTGGAGATATGAGAAGTGCTGGAAGAACTGTTGTTGATCCCAAAGGGAATGGAAGCATCCAACATGACAAGAAGGGAGGAGTGGAGGTGGTAATGAAGACAGGCCATTGAATGGTACCTGGATTTCCCAATTCCCATCCTGCCTCTGGCACTGGGGGTGATGGAAGGAGAAAATACTTTCCCAGAGTGTCTTTGGACTTGTGACTTAGTTACCTGCAGGAGATCAGGAGTTTTTGATGTCGTCTGTTGAAACCCGACTTCCTTTTCCATCCCATGCTCTGTGTTCTGGATTATCAGCTACTTCATAGGCGAGSRAGGTAGAGACAGAGATTGTTCCCTTGTTACCATAGCCAGTGAAAACCGCAACATGGTTTCTTTCTAAACTGCAACTGGAGCAGTGGTAGTTGGGCAAATACAGCTGTCTTCTGACCTAACAGCAGAACATTTAATGACWTTCAACTGTTTGGGGGCATTATATAAAAAACCACGATTGGTTTTTAGTCTTCTTGGCAGGTTTTCTTCTAGGTACATCTTTTGGTTTATCTGGTCTCACAAATGTTGCCCTTCTTTAGAGCATGCTCCTCGAAGCCATGGTTTTTCTGTGACATTTTATCAATGTTGTATCATTGCCAAATGTCAGAGTCATTGCTCTAGTCAGATTCACGTGAGAATGGTGAGTGGAGCAGCTTTAATGTACCTGTTGGTGACAAGAATTGATGCCTATATTTTTATTCCACTTAGTTAATTTCTATATATAACAATGTGGTTCAGTTTTATTCTGTACTATCCAGATGCAATTTCTCTAATATCATGTATCTAAGACTGTCCCCACCCCAGTTTGTATTCTTGGAACATTCACTGAAAATCATTATTTTTTTTTTGCATCTCTACTTTCTACTGTATGTAATAATATGTATGCCTTTTAAAAAAGTTTACTAGTTTTATGCTGTTTTGATTAGTGTAGTACTACAGAATGTTTAAAATGTGTAATGTGATGTTGTGATATCTCTAGCTGTAGTTTTGTGCTTGACTGCTTTGAATATTTGGGATTTTATTTTTATTCCACATAAATATTACAGCTTCTCTTCTAATCTGTGAAAAAATGTCATGACATTTTGGTTAGGATTGAAACGAATTTGCTGATTCCTTTGCACTGCTTAGGCATTTTAGCAACATTAATTATTCTGATCCAGGAACAAAATATGTCTTTATCTGTGTTTGCTTTAGTTTCTGCTATCTAGAGCTTTATTTACCATTATTTCTAAAGCAAATATAATAAATTTTAAAATGCTCATGCAGGTTGGAAAGATGAACAAATGTAGAAAAGTACAAATTAGAAAGGATGTTTTATTTAAATTTTTTTAAAAGCCGCAGAACTACTTAAGGATGGATTTAAAGACTAATTAACTTCTTCACGGTCAAGTGAACTGATGAAGCTCAGGCTCAGTCCACAATCCACTCTATTCTTCCCTCATAGTAACAAAATAAAAAGAACATATTAAAATTAGACTGAGGCATACAGACAGACAGACAGACAGACAGACAGACAGACAGACAGACGGAGAGAGGTGCTGCTGTAGAGCCAGTGCCAAAAGGCTTCTACTGACCACACTTAGGCTAGAAGGTACTACAAGATTGAAGAATCAATAGATGTTCCCTTAGTGTTAATGGGAAAGGAATCGAAGAAGAAAACCTAGAGAATGCATAAATAAATATTACCCTCACAGTTCCAAAAGTATTTAAAAGACAGGAAAAAAATACACAATTGGCAAGTTAATGGTAGACGAAAGAAAATACGAATTCAAATGTGCCAGCAAGCAACTTTGTTGTAAGTGCAAAGTCAGTTCAAACCAGAGGATGATGAGAAGAAAGTTGATAAACATGGGTTTAATTATTTAATAAAAAATTACAGAAGATTGGCCAATGAAATAGCTCAGGAAAAAGCACCTATCACTGTGTCTGACTATCTGGATTTGACTTCTAGAAACAAGATGTGAGGAGAAAACCAACATCTGTAAGTTGTTCTCTGAGCTCTACACACACACTGTGGCACAACCCTCCCCACCAATTCCTTCCACAGACACACACACACACACACACACACTGAAATGTAATAAAAATTTGTTAAAGTAAAAACATAGTATAGTTATATCACATGGTTGGAGATGATCTGGGAACAGGTCTGAAAGTCTTCTATCTCATCCTAATATTTTTATATCCATTATAATTTACTGTATCCCAAGGCATTCAGTACTAATCTCCTATCAAGAAAGTTATTTAGACTGTGCTAGAATTTGGCCCCCACTCACTTTTATTTGTGTGCCTAGCTCTGTTCTATGCAAACAAAGTCATGTGTTATACCCATGTGTGGGACAGAGCAGATCAGATAGTCTGAATGTGCTTCTGCCCTATAGCAAGCATCACGAGAGTCTGGTCTGCATCCAGGCCATGGTCTCCATGCTTTTTGCTGTCCTTCATTCCCTCCACATCAAGTACTGTAAGTCAGTGTATCTTCCACTTTCCAGTAACCAAAACCAAACACGGTACTGAAGCTTCCAGTCCTCGTCAATTCTGAGGAGACTGAAATTATTTTAAAGTAAACAAAATGTCATTTTTTCTTAATACTTCATTTATGAGCAACTTTATGTCTTATTAATTTCCCATTGATTAAAATTATGTGTTGTGGTGGTTAACATTACTATTCCTCTTTTAATAGTGCTACTGTTTAAGATTTATACAAAGTTCTACATGTCCAATAATTATTCTATTCTCCTAATCCAATAATTCTGTATGTTCAATTTCATTTAAATTTCCATCATCTGTAGGATTCTTTTAGCTTCATTTGTGGCCTGTAATTCCACAAAGAATATGTTAATTTATCATCTTTTTGCTCAGTCATGTGGACACCTTTCTTTAACCAAACCTGTGAAACTCCAGAAAACTGAAAGTTTGAAAGTTGTGTTTTTCATAGATTCCCTAAGTACCTTAGATGTCTCACTTCCAAACAGGCCCATGCTCAATTAGTGTAAATTATTGAGGTTCCTCAGTAGATACATCAAAGCAATTTGTCAGCAATCTGCAAAGCGATTTGCCATTGCAGCTGGCACTGACAGTTGGCAGCAAGAATACTTCACTTTCAAATGGTCTGGTGACAGTTGATAACTGTCATTCAGTTAGATCCTCGGTGCATCCTCTGTGTTTAACACTCTGTGTTAAAGTGAAACATACAAAAAAAGCAGGGAAAACAGCCAGCAGAATCATGGCTGTGCTGTGCACAAAGGAGGCCAACAAATAATTTATCCTAAATGTTTCTTCTGATGTCATTCAGAACCTAAATATGGTATGCAATTCACTAAAATGTATTAAGTATTTTTTAAATCCAACTTTAATGCTATTATTGACCTTATATTCACTGTCGTGGCTTTTAAAAATAGCCTCATAAGTAAACATTTTCATATTTTGAGGGCAGAAAGCATGTTTCATCCTTTACCCGGGAAATGTGAGACTTGTCTACTAAAGTAGAAGTAACAGAGAAAAAGGATTAAGTGGACATAAGCATTCAACAGTGGAGTGGGAAATTAATATATCAACTATTTTTGCTTGATTTTAGAATCAATAGACATTTCTTTAGTGGTAATGTGAAAGTAATTGGAGAAGAAACTTTAGAGTTCATAAATAAATATTACCCTCACAATTCTCAAACTATTAAAAAGACAGAAAAAATACACATTTGGCAAGTTAATAAAAAATAAAAGAAAACACAATAAATTCTTTTAGTCAACACATGTCCATTGACACACAGTTTAATAGCCATAAGAGATTCATGGAAGTTCACTGTTATGGGATTAGAGAAGACTGAGATAAACCAGTCCTGGCAGTGAGCATAGAGTAAGATTGTGATGGAGGAAGAAAAGCTCTTTGAAAAAAAGTTCAGTGGGGAGAACTTAACTTCATCAAATCAAAAGTATAGGAGTAAGGAATAATAGGACCTGGCAAGTTATATTCTTGATCAATTCTTCATCAGCCCATAAATTATTGATTAGAGCTGGACAGTCCTTAAATTGGCTGTTTTAACTAAAAAAGACCAAGGAGCAATAGTCTATGATCTATAGAGAGCAAAACCAAATGAAAGAGACAAGAACAATACACATGAACACACATAAGATAGAAATTTTATATTATGGTTTTACTTGAAATGTTTGCATCATTCTTGAGACTAGATTATGTGATGCCTATTTTTAAATTCCCTGGCTCTTGTAGCGTAAATGTGGCTTCATCACATTCTTCCTTACTACTGAAGAGTTTATCCTCACTCTCCCTTTGTGTCTGAGTTCCTATAAAGTCTTTGTCTCACAGAAAATATATTGTGGCATGAGACCCTTTATGGTCTGTGTTTCAAGAATTCTAATTATTATTCAAGGGTCTTCTTAGCATTCCGAATAATGAAGGGGAGTATTACTCTTTAATCATTGCTTGATGGATTACAATCAGCATGTCTAGACAAAGTGAGTTGATGTTTTYCTCCCACAAAAATCAGCGAGCAACAATTATGCAGCTCCCTGCGATCTTGCGCGAAAAGCGTCGGAACATCAGTAGCTCCAAGTCCTGCAACACGACAAATCAATTAGCATTCTCCTGTCAAAATGGCTTCCCAGTTGCCATATATGTGTATGAACCACTATTCCTTCCAATGAGACTATTACTTCAGTGATTCCTAAGTCTTTTTTTTTTAAACAAGAATACTTGGTATTTAAGGGCCTGAAGAAAAACTTAATTGTTGAAGGGGTGTTTCTTTAAAAACAAACAAAAATTAAAAACCAAAAAAACCAAATGAATAAAAAAAACCTGTTCTTGTTTTTTTCCTAGTATTTAGTGTCACCGATGTGTTCAGGAACAACCTGTGAGATAAGTGGAGTTTATCTATTGTGAATTTAGTGTGCACATTGTGTATCATCTAAAGGGTAAATGAGTTAGTCCTTTTTTTCTTCCTATTACTTTTTCTATTTTAATACAATGGAACTTTATTTTACAAAATATTCAAGGTTGAGAATATAGAGTTATGCAAGCTAACATATTTCTAAATCTACAGTGTCAGCAATTATAGGGAACGATCAGGTTACTGGAGTGAGATTTGGGTTTTTTTTAATTGAATATTTTATTTACTTGCATTTCAAATGTTTCCCCTTTGCAAAACCCCTATCCCATCCCCCCTTACCCTGCTTCTATGAGGTATGCTTCTATTCACGGCCCTAGCATTCCTCTACACTGGGGCATCAAGCCTACACAGGACCTAGGGCCTCCCCTCCCATTGATGCCAGATAAGGATCTCTCAGCTCCTTCAGTCCTTCCCTAACTCCATTGGGGTCCCTGTGCTCAGTCTGATGGTTGGCTGTGAGCATCTGCATCTGTATTGGTCAGGATCTGGCAGAGCCTTTCAGGAGACAGCTGTATCAGGCTCCTGTCAGCAAGCACTTCTTGRTATATGCAATAGTGTCTGGGGTTGGTGTCTGCATGTAGGATGGATCCCCAGGTGGGGCAGTCTCTGGACTGCCTTTCCTTCAGTCTCTTCTCCACTCTTTGTCCCTGTATTTCCTTTAGATGGGAGCAATTCTGGGTTAAAACTTTGGAGATGGGTGGGTGGCCCCATCCCTCAGCCATGGAGCCATGCCTAACCTCTGGATATGGTCTTCTCCCTCCCTTTTGGGGTGTATTTCAGCTAATGTCATCCCTGCGGGATCCTGAGAGGCTCTTGCTTTCCTGGCATCTGGGACTTTCTGGTTGCTATCCCTAGTTCCCCATCCCCCATTGCTACACACCTCTGTTCAGTTTCCTGACCCTCAGAACATCTCCTCAATCTCCTACCATACCTGATTCTTCCCCTCTTTCCCCCTCCCCCCTCTTCTCCTCCCAACTTCTTCCCACCCTCTACTGCCTTTAATTATATTGTTCCCCCTTCTAAGTAGGACTGAAACAGTCACTGTTTGGTCTTCCTTCTTCTTGAGCTTCATGTGGTCCATGAATTGTATGGGTATTCCATGTTCTTTGCCTAATACCCACTGATCAGTGAGTACATACCATGTATGTTCTTTTGTGATTGCATTACCTCACTCAAGAAGATACTTTCTAGACCCATCCATTTGCCATTGGATTTCATACACTCATTGTTTTTATTAGCTGAGAAGTATTCCATTGTATAAACGTATCACATTTTCTGTATCCATTCCTCTGCTGAGGGACATCTGGGTTATTTCCAGCTTCTGTCTATTATAAATATGGCTGCTATGAACATAGTGGAGCATGTGTCCTTATTATATGTTGGAGCATCTTCTGGGTATATGCCCAGGAGTGGTATAGCTGGGTCTTCAGTTAGTACTATGTCCAATTTTCTGAGGAAACACCAGACTGATTTCCAGAGTGGTTGTACCAGCATGCAATCCCACCAACAATGGAGGAGTATTCCTCTTTCTCCACATCCTCACTAGCATCTGTTGTCACCTGAGTTTTTGATCTTAGCCATTCTGACTGGTGTGAGGTGCAATCTCAGGGTTGTTTTGATTTGCATTTCCCTGATGACTAAGGATGTTGAACATTTCTTTAGGTGCTTCTCAGCCATTCAATATTCCTCAGTTGTAAATTCCTTCTTTAGCTCTGTTCCCCATTTTTAATAGAGTTATTAGGTTCTCTGGAGTCTAACTTCTTGAGTTCTTTGTATATATTGGATATTAACCCTTTATTGGATGTAGGATTGGTAAAGATCTTTACCCAGTCTGTTGGTTGCAGTTTTGTCCTATTGAGAGTGTCCTTGGCCTTACTGTAAGCTTTGTAATTTTATGAAGTCCCATTTGTCAATTCTTGATCTTAGGTCATAAGCCATTGCCGTTCTGTTGAGGCACTTTCCCCCTGTGCCCATATGTTCAAGGCCTTTCCCCGCTTTCTCTTCTGCTAGATTTAGTGTGTATGCTTCCTTCCATATCATTAAGATGCATATCTCTATTCTATATCACTAGAGATGGTTACWACTAGATTTCGCTAAAGCTTGAAGATTCCCTAACTCTCATGTTCTAAGAGAATAAGCAACCACAGAAATGAAAACTTTCAACTCAGTGTAACAAAGGCCATAATAATAATGTCAATGTATCAAAAGTCTCCACCTGGGACAACTAGGAGGAACTTCAAAGCAAAAGGGACATTTAAAGTGAGCATTGGAGAAGGACTCCATTTTAGTCAGGTAATTAAGAGGCAGGGGGAGGCATAGCTAAAGGTAAGACAAAGTCCTAGAAGATACTTCGAGAGGAAATGACAACCCAGAGCCTATTCAGAAAAGAAATTTTCAAATGTGTCCCTGAATGTCTTGTTCTACAGTTTATAGTTTATTATGTAAGTGTGGAGAAGCTAAGAAATGTTGATAGAAACCAGGTGAAAAAGTGTATTATAAAAAACAGGTCAGATGAGAGCTGATGGAATATATTATGGAATATTCACACAGATATATTAATTTATAATGTATTAGTATAATAAATTTATGTTCTGGATGTTGTGTTGTAACTGCAATCTTAATGTCTTTTTACACATATTTCCATTTTACTCATATGACCAAAAAAAATGAAAAACTGAAAAATCATTTTATTCAGTGACTTAGGATGCTCCTCTACTTCCAATCACTTAACTCACAAACCTATAGTCCTTCTCTTAATATTTATCTGAACTGAGTTTCCCCAGGTGTCTGTGATTAGACACCAAGGTGAACAGATCAGAAGGTCTATGATTGGTCAGCTAGAAGCATATCTCACCCCAAATCCACATGATCTTTGTAACAGGCTGGGTTCTAAGAGAGCAAGAGAAATTATGAGCAGATACAAACTTGAACCAGTTTGACTGAGCATTCTGTCTACCAGTCAAAATAAATGACAGCCAGCTCAGAATCACAGTGTAGAAAAGGAGATTCCTCCTGTCATTTCCAGGTAGGATAAGACAAAGAACTATGGTTTTGAGTTTTTCAATTGGCCTGCTTTACAAAGTGGCAGAGTTACATTTACTTCTAACAATTTATGTTCTATCTATGTGTAAGCAAAACCAGAAACTGACATTTTATTTAAATTGAGCTATAACTCTCCATTTAATATCATTATTATATCACTCACTTTGGAAATCTATATTATTTTCTCCAGTGATGTCTAAAAACACCAAATGTAAAATAAGAAGACCATTTGTATAAACAAGTTACAAGTCACAGACCACAGGAAGCTCAAGAAGAAGGAGAACTGAAGTGATGGTGCTTTGCTTCCTCTGAGAAAGGGAACAAAATACTCATAGGAGCAATAAAGGAGACAAAGTGTGGAGCAGAGACTGAAGTAAAGGCCACCCAGAGACTGCCCTACCTGGGGATTCAACCTATAAACAGTGACCGAACCCTGACATTATTATGGACAAGAAGTGCATACCAAAAGGAGCATGTCAAGGTAGTCTCTGGAGGGGCCCTGCCAGAGCCTTAAACATACAGAGGCAGATGCCAGCAGCCAACCATTGGACTGGGCATGGGGTCCCCAGTTGAGGAGCAGGAGAGTGGTCCCGAGGAGCTGAAGGGGTTTACAGCCCCATGGGAAGAACAATGATGTCGGCCACCCAGATGCCCCAGAACTCCCAGGGACTAAACCATCAACCAAGGGGTACACATGGTTCCAGCCAAAAATGTGGCAGAGGAAGGCCTTGTTGGGCATCAGTGAGAGGAATGGTTCTTGGTCAGGTAAAGGCTCAACAGAGGCCCCAACAAAGGGAAACTGAGGGGGGCAGGTGGGAGTGTATCCAGTGGAGGGGCATATACTTGGAGGCAGGGGGTGGGAGGAGGGGTTGGGGGTTTTCTGAGAGGGGGGAAACTGGGAATGGTTTTAGCATTTGAAATGTAAATGAAGATTATATTCAAAAAAAAAAAAAACAAAAGAAGACCATTTGTTTTCACCATGTCATTATGCACAGCCATAAGACATTATCCATCTTTCACAAAAGATTTTCAGAAGGAAACACAACAGTAAATGTTTCCGGTTGCATCCAAGCTAGGCAGAAGAAATACCAAAACCCAAACCATTATCTCAGTGATGAAGAACAGGGTTTGTCGTCCTGGTGTAATCACCCAAGCAAAAGCCTCTGGCTCCCGAGGGAGCTCGTTTGTGAATGTGGGTAAGAGCATAAAAATAGGAATGCCAATCTGTTGTTCCTTTTTCAAAACGGATTTGGATCACTTTCGTGTATTTTTGGAAAACTTGGTCACTTCATCTTTTTGGCATTTCATTAGACTTTACGATCACAGAGTCAACTCTCCTGAAACACAGCGAAACATGACTCTTTGAAATAAATGTTGTCATTAACAAGCCATGCCAGGCACAGTGACAGATTTGCAGCTGTAATGAATAACATTTCCCGCAAAGTTCTCCTGTCTGACAGAAAAGCTGTGACATTACTGCAGGCAACAGTGTCGAAAACGAAAAGATTGATTGATGCAAGTGGATAATTGAAACCTCAGTACTGTCACATGCGTGTCGTCCTAACAACCAAACCAGTACTCTGAGATAATATTTATCATGATACATCCTCTTTATGAATAAAAAAACCCACATGTTGAAAACACAGATTGTATCCCATTAAATATGATTTAGGGGGAGCCATGTAGACGAGTCTATCAACAGCAATAAATTACCCAGTACTCAAACTTGCCCTAAAATTCACATTTTTGATGAAAATTAGTTTCTTCAGAGATACCCAATCAAAGTAAGCAGTTAACTCTGCTTTTAGTAGCAACATAAAGGCTGTATTTTCTGGTTCATAGGTAATTAACCTTGCAGTAAATGACATTTAAAGGGCTGAATGCTATAGTCTAGGCCTCCTCTGTACCTTGGTAAAACTTTCTTCTCAGCATAAGTTCTTTTTCTAGTCATTTGTAAAATGTTTTCTCCTAAACACATAGTTCTATACTTATATAGCAAATGTTCTCTGTAAAACAATGTGTGGTTCATGTGAATATGTGTCCTTACTGACATAACTTATAGAGAAGTGGGTTGTTCTCTAAGGTATCTGCCTTTCATTTGAAAGTTTGGAGGGGGAATGTAACATGTTTTGTTTTGTTTTTTCATATTAAAGGCATCATGACGTTCTTCCTTAGTTTCTCAGAAGGAGTCCTTGGGTATGTTTGCTATTCCTTCAGGTTTAAGTTTTCAAATACATAAAAGGATTAGAATTGTTCTCTGTGACTAATTTAGCCTGGTTTGCGAGGAAACTTGTTTGAATGTGGGGAGAAACCTCAGTTCGGGATGATGTCCTCATTGCTAACATTCTGGTGTCACAAACTACCACAAAGAGATGATGAGAATAATCTCTTTCTACACAATACTAGGCACACGTGTTCACATACTATCCCAGAATATTCCAGGGCATGGGTCATCCATTTATGATTTCAAGAAAATAACTAATCTGGCTTACCAATAAATTTCTACCCATTAGACATAGTATTTGTAAATTAGCAATAGGGTCTTCTGTGTTATTCCAAACACAACACTAGTTTTGTGATGAATGAATCAGAAGACAGAGGTTAGAATTTTCTAACCTTGGGGCTTTATAATCCCAATAACATACAGAACAAGGAAAGTGACTTTTTTTTTGCAGTCAGTACAGATGGGAGAACAAATAAAAGTTGCCTCCAAAATATGTTAATCAAATTTGCCTCATAGGTTTTATTGCACTGTTAGTGTCAAGCATCTTTTACCTTTCCCCTAGATTCCTTGCTTCCTGTTAGCATGTCKGCAATGCCTGCCTTCGCTAAGCCTTCTTCTTTATTCACTGATGTGATTCTCCTTCACGTTTAAATTTTCCCTAAGATGATATCAGATGTCTGGGTTTTTCCCACCTTGTAATTGCAAAGGAGTGGATTGTTCCTCTGGAGTTGAGTGGGTCACATTTACATCCTATTCACACTTCATTCCTTCCTTTCTAACATTCCAAGAATTCAAGTGCAGCCTCACCATGGGCACTGTTAACCTGTGAGTTTGAGACTGAATACTCAGAACTGAGTAACAACCTAATGTTTAAAAATGTATTCGGGTTGTTCCCATTGAAACAAGGATTTAAGCAAAATGCAAAATTCTTAGTCATTCACCCATAGCTTGACTTTAAACGTTTTTGAGATGAATTGAACAATTTCCCCCTTCCTTTCTTTCTTCTCTCCACTTACTCCAGTATACCTCCCATTTGCTCTGCTTTCAAGGCCTCATTTTCTTTAAGTTTTGTTATATATATATATATATATATATATATATATATATATATATATATATATATATACTCCTAAATACATAAATACAACCTACTCCATTTAATCTCTCATTTCTTTAATGCTTACAGCCATCATGACAGCCAACATCTGTGTGCATTTGTTTAACTCTGGTCCTTCCTTTCTCATATTTGTATTCTTTAAATACTCTGGGCCTTTACAATTAAATTCTCAAGTATTTCATAAATTAAAAACAATAGCTGACTACTATGTGCAGAAAATAGAAAGGAAAAGAAAAAACTAAGTGTGTTTTCCTTATGAGGAAAAATAGGAAGCGGTAAGCCAATAAACATGGAACTAGAATCAGCTTTA
>BDUI01005018.1:66866-82104 GCA_002335545.1 Apodemus speciosus
GAAGAACTGTCCACACGCTTGAAGTGCTGGCACATGCCTGTAGCCCCAGCTGCTTGCGGGGTGAGGCGGAAGGTGTCTGCACCAAGTTCCCTGTCAATATGGTGACCTCCCAGAAACAAGAGAGCACAGGGGTGACATGGCCCAGCTCAGAAAGGAGCCCTGCTTCCTCACTTAACAGTGGAAACAGAGAGGCTGAGAGCTTGGGTCACCTGACTGGAAGGGACGTGTGGGTGTGGCACTGAGGAGGGCCCGGAGCAGACGGAGCTGCAGCTGCCTAGCTACAGCAGAATTGAGCCGGAGGCACCCCAAGGCTGAAGACTGCCATGCAGAGCCACAGCTCTAAATGTCGCCATGCAGCTGACTAGAGAATGTCCTTCTGCTCAAAGCTGACTTGTTAGCGGCGCGCGCGGGAAGGATGTGCAGGAGGCAGCGAGGAGCAGCTGATGGCTCTGATGGCTGTTCAGTGGTCAGAGTGACGAGGCGTGGGTTTGACGGTGATAGTATCCCCTGCCTCATTAGACAGCAGAGGACCTTCCTAGTTCGGATATCTTGGGGGTTTCGGGGGGCGGGGGGGGGGTTTGAGGAAATCCCGATTTTATGCTGATTCTCGGCAGCAATGCAAGTTCACGTTCAAACATGCTCTGCCTCTTAAAACACAGATTACAAAAACCGAATTCTGATTATTCCTGCATTTGGGATGGTTGGTTTTATTTTTCCTCTCAAAGTATTACCATTATACATTGCTAAATCAGCACAGGTTAATGTGTTAGTAAGAACAATAGCAAATTCAGGTCCTAAGTCCAGTTTTGTTTCCGGTAGTMCCCACCGATAGCTATCTCCTGAGCTGAGCGGAAACTCTGGCTTGACTGAAGCCCCATGGCCTCCAGGTGACTCAGTCTCCTTAGGACAATAGCTCTTTGGTGAACATAGGGTTTGCTAAGAACAACTGAACAATCATGAATAAAGCCATTTGTAAAGACTGTCATACATTTGCCTGTTGATTTGCTAACAAAATTGGGTACTTTAGATAATGCAAAGTTAATCTACTTTGTTTTCTTTGATACATTCTAAACCTTTTAAGTAATCCAGACAGAAGCCTTCTCAAGCAAGGAGCACCTGCTTCCTTTTCCATTCTCAGGATTGTTTGACGTAGGTCTTGTAAGAAAGTAAGCCCAGGGAAGGTTAGCATATGCTTGCATATGGTCACAGCCAGATCTGACTTAAAGACCACACCCCTTCCCCTACGTCACACACCTCCTTGTTCACACAGTGTCTGTGTTKGTCTGGCTGGCACAGCACTCCAGCACTCAGGCAGCCTCTCCTGGGAGAGCTTTGATTCGGTTACCTCAGTAGTCAGCTGCCAGAGAGACTKCCCTTACAATCCTCTTTGATATTCTCTAGTGTGCCATTCTAATATTTCTTGTGCCATTATAAGAAAGAAGAAATACCTTCAGTTAATTTTCTGCTGATAACTTACAGCCTTTTCTTCCTAATTATAATGTGATCAGAAATAGGTTTGTTAGATACTTACTACAAGGTYGCCATGCATGGAGTAGGTACAGGCTTTGAACTAAAGTGACATTAACACACACACACACACACACACACACACACACACACACATTTTCCCTGCTGCTAACAAATGTCTGTGCAGTTTCTTGTTTGAATTGTTTGTGAGTTCCAACTCTTGTCAAATCATTATAAACATTTTTCTTTTCATCTTCCTAGGTGATGGATACTCCAGAGTAGTGTTTGCATCAGCAGGAGGGGAGACTCTGTGGAATTTACCTGCAATTAAGTCAATGTGTGATGTGGATAATTCCAGGGTATGTAAACACAGCTGAAATCTCTTCAGCACAATAAAGTCGTGTCATGGAACTGCCTACCTCTGCCTGGTGTCTGACCAGTGAAAGACCAGTGGGGCTTTCCACTGTGGGACAAGCCCCAGCAGGCCAGTGTGCTGTCCCAGTATCAAAGTCCTGTGTCTCCCCATCTTTAAACACACCATCTTCCTTAATAAAGAGCCCTCCTTTGTCACTCACTCTCTCATCATGCTGGTCTTCCGTTGTTATTTCAGAGCGGTTTCTTTTCAGGGTAATAGTGAAGACTGTCTCTGTCTCTCTCTTCTCTAATCAGTGCCGCTGCTCTGCACATTGCCCCTCCCYGAGCCACACCCCCCTCTTGTCACACCACCCCTCCCCTCATTACTTGTCATCATTGTCACTGTACAGTAAAAGGCATACCAGCCTCTCACAATTAGTGATCATTCCAGCCGGTGATTTCAAAGGARCACTTAGGAAGCAGGCTAGGAAAGGGTGGAGAGGTGGGGGATGTGGGCATCCAAAGACATTAAKGCAGTGCCTGCCTCTGTGGACCCTGACTCCAAACCAGATTCTCCCAGCTCTAACCACCTTGCTCCTTTGGAAGAYACTAGGATTGAGGAGGACAAGCACTTCCTGTGAGCCCAGCCAGACCTGCTGCCAGAGACTCCCTCCCCTTGTGCTTTGAGCTTCCATGATGAAGACCATGCCCCAACCTTGGTTTGCTGCRTATGCCATTTTCTTCCTGAGTGATACAGTTTAGTCTCTTAATATGACACTAAGACTTTAAAAAGCAGCGCTGTGTCTTTCAGCAGTGAAGGCAGTGTAGGCAGAGCTTCATCTGTGTGTCTGTATCAAGAGACCCTTGTGAGGTAGCTTACACAGAAGGCACACCTAAGCAAGAATAGGGAAGAGTCTAGGAAGGGGAAATAATGGGAGGAAAATGAAAGTAAGGGTGAGACTGGGCCTAAATTAGGCAAAGCCCCTTATCTGCCTGCGGGAGCCTTAAGTGACCCCCGGCGGTCAGACAACAGAACCCCTTTCAGCAGCATTATTCCACCAAAGCCACCAAGGGGTAATAAGTTAGGAGAGGAACAAGTATATGTTCCGGAAACCTGAATTCACCCATGTGGAAGCCAGAGGATAACCTCGGCTATCCTTCCTCACATTGGCCTGGAACTTGCTGGGGAGACTTGATTGTTGGGCCAGCACACACAGGGATCTACCTGTCACCATGTCCCCAGCACTGAAATTAKAAGCACATCCCAGCATGCCTGGCTGGGTTTGCTGTGATTTGTAAACATGGGTTCCGGGATTCGAACTCAGTTCCTCATAACAAGCACTTTACAGACTGAGGCATCTCCCTAGCCCCTCTCTCATACTCTTGAGTATAATGTTGTGTACAAGTTCCTTTTTTAATCTGCCTGTGGGCATGTGTGTGTGCATATGTGTGTATGTGCACGCACCTAGGTACACATGTCACAGTGCATGTGGAGATMAGAGGACAACTTTCAAGAGTCAGTTCTCTCCTTCTGCCGTTGTGRGTCCTGGCCACAGGCACCTTGCCCCACTGAGCCATCTCACCAGCCCAGATCTTAACTGCATGTTTACAAAGTGAGAATTTGGGGAACCAACCCAAAACATACATCCAAAGGAGTGTTTGGTATGGCCAGTTGCAGAACCACATTAAATGAATAAATAGTCGATTGGGAGCCTAAAATTGGGCTCTACTTCGAAAAATAGAGTCATATTTGTTAAATCTTGTTAAATTAATACTCCTTAGAAACCAGCTGCAAATGTGATGGTATTCTGATCTTACATTCTGCTCTAGGAAAAAAGTGATAAACTGTCCATTTGATATGTTAGATAATAACTTGGGTCAACAGCTCCRCAATGAGATTACCGCTGGGGCGTTTTCCAGTCCCCAGTTGGAGCTGCCTTGGGACAGTGCCCTGCCTCCTTGAAGGCCTTTCCTTCCCACCCCTCAGTCCTGTTTTGTGTGTAAGTGCTTAGCTCTTAACGTCTCACGCTAACAGGACCAACCTAATGATCCGGAGCAGGGAGCATGACTGTCAAGGGTTGGTCCCGGATGGTGCAGCACCTCAGGGAAGCCAGACAGTCCCTTGTCTTCTGCTGYGTGTGTTCTACAGATTCCACTGAAATGACATGCCACCTGTGCACCTAATTCACAGAGAAAGGGGCTTCCTGAAAGAGTGGCTCTGTTTCTGATGCTTCTGTCCTGTCCACCTCCCCACAGAGGCATCCTCTTCTTAGCCCCATTGCATCTCCGACTCTCCAGTCCTTGCTTCTGTCCTACAGGACCCTCTGACCGACAGACATTCATAAATGGAAGGGTCTCTCTGAACTTCACTCCACTGGAATCCCTTTRCCTGTTCTAGTCTCTGCACATTTTAGATGTTGGAGCTTTGAGGACTCAGCTCGTAAAAGGGATTTGAAATTCTTTGTCTGAGAACCTGGCTTACTAGATTAACCTTCGTGGACTGCTAGAAGCCCCAGCCTCTCAGAGGCCTGTGTATTTTTCTGAYTCTTCGTTGAGCTCTCTGTGTGGGCTCGGTTACCAGGAGGGGCCAGGAGTCCGCAGGGCCTGCTGGCTGGTGCTTAGTCTTCCTTTCTCGGCTTCTTAAAATACCTCCACTTAGCCAGTACTTTTTAAGGTTAAGGTATCATTTAAACACTTCTGGTTTCTCTCATCTCTCTCTCCTCTCTTTGTACCCCCTATTTTAAGTCAGCTCCACCCCTGCTACTATCTAACTAGGGAACTGTGCAAAGACACGTCACAACCACATGAGCAGAATGACTCCCACCTCCCACGGTGAGTCACTGGGATTAGAGGGCCGTGTTCCCGTGAGGGACTGGCTTGTGGAAACTCTATCTTATTTTTACAAACTTCTAAGGTTTGGGGATTATTCCAAGGGATCCCTTTTCCCAAAGTATGACAAGAGCACGATCTGCCTCCTACATAAAGAAATACCCAGCTGCCAGTCTGTCTGCCTCAGGCTACCGTATTGACTTGTGTTCACCAGCCACTACAGACAAGTTACAGTGACGCGATAAGCCGCTTTCAGTCTTGGTACATCCGCCCTCGGTCCATATGTGCACACAATGCACTGCCCATCCAGTTAAGTTATAACTGCATATCTTTGTCTGGTTTCTCTGCCACTCTGAGGGTAAACTGAGGACAAGGGCCACAGTGCCATCTCACAGCAAGCAGGGACTCGGGCGACAGTGTAGGGCCTCACTGGATGCGTGAGCACTCCYGAGCCCTGCAGGTCTTCCTTCAGGACGCTGGTGTCTGGAGGGCGAGYGGGGTGAACTGTCATCTGCCATCAGTGCTGGAGATGCTGTTTTAGGGACCCATGACTTACTAGCTCATTTTTCTCAAGATATATGAATTTTTAAATTTGGAAATAAATATGAATTATCCTGTCTTAGAAAAGAATTAYGTGTTTTCAGAAATATACTTTAAAGTTGAATTTTTGTGAAAGTAAAACTTACTCTCTTGCATTTAGATAATAACTGACTTATTTTTTCTTCCCATTAAGAATGATCCAAAACAAATAATTTTGGTTTTTGGTTTTGTTGTTTGGGGATATGTACATTTTGCCCCTGTCTTGCTTTGATTTCTTAAGACAGGGTCTCACTGTGTAGCCCTYGCTAGCCTAGAACTCCTATGTAGATCAGGCAAGCCTGGAACTCACAGAGATCTAGGAAAACTTCAAACATGATAATGAATCTCCACGTGCACTTCCAGCCCACGGCCCCCTGGCGCCATCCACACCCCCCACGTACTAGCTCCAGTTTACCCAGGCCTTAGGGAATGATATGTGACCCGGTTCTTAGGTCAGTCAGCTTCTAAAACAATCGTGTATGCCAGTCAACTTCTTTGCCTTGGAAAGATACTTTAATGAACAATTGACAGAGCCTACTTTAAGCCAGATACAGACTGCTTTAAAATCACGTTAGAAAAACTCTTCACACCTGTTCTGAACTTTGGAGCGGTTCCCTAGACCAACCTTTGGTAAATAAGTTGAGGGAAAGTGATAAGACCGAGSYGCCTTATCTCTGGGGCTCCTAAACACAAGTCTCTGGTCAGGCCCAGGAAAGGGGCTGATTGCTGGTCTACTCCTAAGGAAGGAGGAATTCCTAAGAGTGGAACTGAACCAGCTTCKCAATTCAGCAGTGGACATCGCCCATAGCAACCCAGAACCCCACAGGTCCTAAGTGCCATTTACCAACAGAGAAAAGTTCCCCAGAGAGGCTTTGAGCCAAAGTATATAAACCTGAGGATGTAGAAGAACTAAAATTCTATATTTTTATGTATTTNGCTAGCCTAGAACTCCTATGTAGATCAGGCAAGCCTGGAACTCACAGAGATCTAGGAAAACTTCAAACATGATAATGAATCTCCACGTGCACTTCCAGCCCACGGCCCCCTGGCGCCATCCACAACCCCCCACATACTAGCTCCAGTTTACCCAGGCCTTAGGGAATGATATGTGACCCGGTTCTTAGGTCAGTCAGCTTCTAAAACAATCGTGTATGCCAGTCAACTTCTTTGCCTTGGAAAGATACTTTAATGAACAATTGACAGAGCCTACTTTAAGCCAGATACAGACTGCTTTAAAATCACGTTAGAAAAACTCTTCACACCTGTTCTGAACTTTGGAGCGGTTCCCTAGACCAACCTTTGGTAAATAAGTTGAGGGAAAGTGATAAGACCGAGSYGCCTTATCTCTGGGGCTCCTAAACACAAGTCTCTGGTCAGGCCCAGGAAAGGGGCTGATTGCTGGTCTACTCCTAAGGAAGGAGGAATTCCTAAGAGTGGAACTGAACCAGCTTCGCAATTCAGCAGTGGACATCGCCCATAGCAACCCAGAACCCCACAGGTCCTAAGTGCCATTTACCAACAGAGAAAAGTTCCCCAGAGAGGCTTTGAGCCAAAGTATATAAACCTGAGGATGTAGAAGAACTAAAATTCTATATTTTTATGTATTTGTATTTAAATAACTTACGTTATTTAAAATCAGAAATGAAAATGTTTCAATCTTTAAAAAATTGATCCTTTTCACCTTATTTCAGTAAACAGTCTACATTTTTCAAGAATCTAGTCACCTTTTGATCTGTCAAATAGAGTTCTGTCTACTCTGTTCAGACTGACAAACTACCTTAGTCTAGATAATTTATTTTTAAAAATGATTTATTTCTCACAGTTCTAGAAACTGGCAAGTTTTAAGATCCAGGGGTCTGCGGATTCAGGGTCCAGTGAGTGCCTGTCTTCTAAGGTGGTGCCATCTCTGCGTCACGATGCAGCACCAAAAGGCACCAGCAGACTCCCTCAAGCCGCTATTATAAGGGTATAATCCACTGCTACTTCCCAGGATCTCTGCCTGTCAGGCCAGTCGCACTGGGATCAGATTGTGCAGGGGAGTTTGGGGGTGTACCCCAGCCAGCTGCAGGACCTTCAGAACCAGCGTCCTTGCTTTCAACTGTGTGTGTTAGGATTTGTGGTGACTTTTATCACCAAAACTTTTGTTCTGAGAACCAGGATTGTAGGGAAAACAGCCGTTGGATAGTTGTTTCCTTACTCCGGTGAGTGCATAAACTATAAAGCAATTTATTACTTCCACACTGACTCTGAAAAGACCTGTTTACTAAGTGGGTGTTAAGTTTATCTCCCTCCTTAAATCAGACTCGGTACTGGCCAACACGCATTACGTCTGTATGCCATTCCCAAACAGGAGTGGGCTGCTCAGAGTCCAGCAGCCAGTGAGTAGCTTAGGATGAGGTCGTTGGGGGAGCGCTCGCCTGTCCACACACCGACTCGCACTGTGAAGGAGGCTTGTTTAACTTCTGCGCCTGYCTTGTTCCTAGAGGCAGRAGGGACCTGCCTGGTGGAGAGCCTGTTTAAACCCCAGTCCTTCTGCATGTCTGTCTCCACAGATCAGATCCCACCCTCAGTTCAGCGACCTCTGCCAGAGGACCACCGCCGTCTCCTGCTGCCCCAGCTGGACCCTRGGGAATTACATMGCCATTCTKAATAACAGATCGTCCTGTCAGAAGATTGTGGAGCGAGATGTCTCTCACACACTGAAGCTGCTCCGGACCTGTGCCAAGCACTACCAAAACGGCACCCTGGGCCCGGACTGCTGGGACAAGGCAGCCAGAAGGAAGGACCAGCTCAAATGCACCAACGTGCCACGCAAGTGCACCAAATACAATGCCGTGTACCAGATTCTCCACTACTTGGTGGACAAGGACTTCATGACCCCAAAGACGGCCGACTACGCCGTGCCGGCTTTAAAGTACAGCATGCTCTTCTCGCCGACCGAGAAGGGAGAGAGCATGATGAACATCTACCTGGACAACTTCGAGAACTGGAACTCCTCGGACGGCATCACCACCGTGACCGGGATCGAGTTCGGCATCAAGCACAGCCTGTTCCAGGATTACCTGCTCATGGATACCGTGTACCCTGCCATAGCCATAGCCATCGTGCTGCTCATCATGTGCGTCTACACCAAGTCCATGTTCATCACGCTGATGACCATGTTCGCCATCATCAGCTCGCTGATCGTCTCCTACTTCCTCTACCGAGTCGTGTTCAACTTCGAGTTCTTCCCTTTCATGAACCTCACGGCGCTCATCATCCTGGTGGGGATTGGCGCGGACGATGCTTTCGTCCTGTGCGACGTCTGGAACTACACCAAGTTCGACAAGCCCCGCGCGGAAACGTCGGAGGCGGTGAGCGTCACCTTGCAGCACGCCGCCCTCTCCATGTTTGTCACCAGTTTCACCACTGCCGCCGCCTTCTATGCTAACTACGTCAGCAACATCACGGCCATCAGGTGCTTCGGGGTGTACGCGGGGACGGCTATATTGGTGAATTACGTCTTGATGGTCACCTGGCTCCCGGCTGTCATAGTGCTGCACGAGCGCTACCTCCTCAACATATTCTCCTGCTTCAGGAGGCCCCAGCCCCAGGCCTACAGCAAGAGCTGCTGGGCAGCGCTCTGTCAGGGGGGCCGCAGGGCTCTTTTTGCAGTGTCGGAGGCATCTCGGATTTTTTTCGAGAAGGTGCTGCCGTGCATCGTCATCAAGTTCCGATACCTTTGGCTCATCTGGTTCCTGGCCCTGACTGTGGGTGGGGCCTACATCGTGTGCGTGAACCCTAAGATGAAACTGCCTTCGTTGGAGCTATCTGAGTTCCAGGTGTTCAGGTCCTCGCACCCTTTTGAGCGCTACGATGCCGAATTCAAGAAGCTGTTCATGTTCGAGCGGGTTCACCATGGAGAGGAGCTCCACATGCCCATCACGGTAATCTGGGGTGTGTCCCCAGAAGACAGCGGGGACCCTCTGAACCCCAAGAGCAAAGGGGAGCTGACGCTAGATAGCACGTTCAACATCGCGAGCCCGGCCTCCCAGGCCTGGATTTTACACTTCTGTCAGAAACTGAGGAACCAGACCTTCTTCCACCAGACCGAGCAGCAGGACTTCACCAGCTGCTTCATCGAGACCTTCAAACAGTGGATGGAGAACCAGGACTGTGACGAGCCTGCCCTGTACCCCTGCTGCAGCCACTGCAGCTTCCCCTATAAGCAAGAGGTTTTTGAGCTGTGCATCAAGAAGGCCATCATGGAGCTGGACAGGAGCACAGGGTACCATCTGAACAACAAGACCCCGGGCCCGAGGTTCGACATCAACGACACCATCAGGGCGGTGGTGCTGGAGTTCCAGAGCACCTTCCTCTTCACCCTGGCCTACGAGAAGATGCAGCAGTTCTACAAGGAGGTGGACGCGTGGATTTCCCGCGAGCTGAGCTCAGCACCGGAGGGCCTCAGCCGCGGCTGGTTCGTCAGCAACCTGGAGTTCTATGACCTGCAGGACAGCCTCTCCGATGGCACCCTCATTGCCATGGGGCTCTCGGTGGCCGTCGCGTTCAGCGTGATGCTGCTGACCACGTGGAACATCATAATAAGCCTGTACGCCATCRTCTCCATAGCTGGAACCATATTCGTCACAGTCGGGTCCCTSGTCCTGCTGGGCTGGGAGCTGAACGTGCTGGAGTCTGTCACCATCTCGGTGGCAGTAGGCCTGTCTGTAGACTTCGCCGTCCACTACGGGGTGGCGTATCGCCTGGCTCCAGATCCGGACCGAGAAGGCAAGGTTATCTTCTCTCTGAGCCGTATGGGCTCTGCGATCGCCATGGCTGCACTGACCACCTTTGTGGCGGGGGCCATGATGATGCCCTCCACGGTCCTGGCTTACACGCAGCTGGGCACGTTCATGATGCTCGTCATGTGTGTCAGCTGGGCCTTCGCCACCTTCTTCTTCCAGTGCCTGTGTCGGTGCCTGGGGCCACAAGGCACCTGTGGCCAGATCCCTTTACCTAGAAAGCTCCAGTGCAGTGCCTTCTCCCACACCTTGTCTGCAAGGCCTGGGGACAGGGGACCAAGCAAAGCACACACCACCAGTGCTTACAGTGTAGATGCCAGGGGCCAGAAATCAGAACTGGAACATGAGTTTTACGAGTTACAGCCCCTGGCATCTCACCGCTGTACTTCCTCAGAGAAGAGCACTTATGAAGAGCCACGCGTCTGCTCTGAATTCTTCAATGGCCAAGCAAAGAATTTAAGGATGCCTGTGTCTGCAGCCTACAGGGGCGACCTCACCAAAAGCCCCAGAAGTGAGCCGGGCTCAGCCTTGCGGCAGCCCCGTTTGGAGCAGAACAACATGTGTCAGTTCTCTCTCAGTCCGAGATGTAACTGCCCAGACGCCTACACACACTTAAAGTATGGATTGCCAGAAATCCATTGCCAGCAGATGGCTGGCTCCTTATGCCACAAGTGTGCCTCCATGGTAGGCAGCTTTGTCCAGATTCAGGATGCAGTGGCGCCTCTAAAGGCCACACACCAAGCCGCAGAGGGCCTTCTGCATCCTGTCCAGCACATGGTGCCACCAGGGATAAAGAATTCTCAGCCTAGGAATTTTTTTCTCCACCCAGTGCAGCACTTTCAGGCCCAAGAAAACCTCTGTCCCACCAGCACACTCAGTGCGGATGAGCATCTTCCCAGGACAGCAGAGCTGTCGCCGTCTGCCAGCAGGAGCGCTGAGTCTTTCCAAAGAGTTTGTTGTGAACCTGAGGGTAACCAAAGGAGACTCTGCAAAAGTAGAGACCCAGGGGACGCAGAGGGCAGTGCAGGGACAGGAACCAAGGTTTCTAGTTTACCAAACCAGACTGACAAGGGGGAGAGGAAAGTGGAACCAAGCCTGCTGCAGACCGATGAAACTGTGAACTCAGAACATTTAAACCATAATGAACCAAATTTTATACTCAGCCATTTACTAGGGGAGGCAGGCTGCAGGTCCTGCCCGCACAGTCCACAGAGTTGTAGAAGCATTGTGAGATTGACGTGCGGGTCCGCGGACTGCCAGCCCCCGAGCCTTGAAGCCAGTGTGCCTGCTGTACCGACACACTCAGACCTGTCTGGCGAAAGTCTGTTAATAAAAACACTATAATAAATCCAGCATTGCATTCAGAAGCACCTGCCTCCATCATTCTTTTGAATTGGGGGTGAGATCAGGGAACCCACAGAGGGAGCCTCATGACAGGCATGTTCCGTGTGTGACCGCGCTTATGGTCATATTGTCATTGTCATAGTCTGAACAGTGAACAAGTTCACAGATCTAGTGAATGTGTTAAGATTATTGGATTTTCGTGTTAGTATTTTTTTTTTTTTAATTTCAAAAAGTAATTCCCAACAGAAGGTGGTTCTTATACAGCCCGACCCGGCCCAGCTTCCCCGCCTAGCGTCCTGCCGCAGTGAGTCACACTGGCAATGCGAATCACCTAGATGCTTCTGTTCTCTGACAGAATGCTACCTGGTTGTCTGACTGTGGCGTGTTTGGCTGGTGGTAATTAAGTCTTCTCGTTGCTCAGCAGAGACACTGGGGTTCACATCGACAGAGAGATGCTTCAGTCAGAAACCAGGAACTAGGCAGCATTAAAATGTACATTAGTTAAAAATCAATGCCAAGTACCTTAAAAGTAGTTCCTCTTGTCTTCGTTCRTGTCCCACAGGACACACTTATATCCAMGTGGTCTCTTTCCAGGTCAGCCAGCCAGATGGTTGTCATTACACCTCCTAACCTAGGARTCGAGAGCATCATTCCTRTGTGGCAGTGGCTGTGTTAATACCACAGAAAGAGAAGCGGGGAGCTCWGTGAGCATCCATGTAGTCCTGTGCTTCAGAGGGCACATTGGATGGTGACAGAGATGGGCCCAGGACCTCCTGAAACCTTCCGTGTAAGGGATCGTGCTTGTGAAATGTTGCCTCCATTTCCGGTCCTCAGGGGCCATGTTCCTAAGGTTCCTCTCACTAYGTCTCAGGACAGCATCACTTCACCGTGCAGCTAAGCCTTTGGGCACCATCTTTGGTGCTACCATGTCATGTGYMGTGTCAGTGTGTGGTAGGAGCTGTCGGTRTGTTCCTTCTGTCTAGTACTTCRGATGACAGCCCCGGCAAACCATGTCATGTGACACTGGGCACACCCCTGCTTACTCATGGACAGCCCATCTCCTCCCGGAGCTACACCTCCAATGTGTTCCCCTGAAGAATCTGGTGGGAATATTCCTAAATACAAAAGTTTCTTTTGAAGAATCTTAGTGGTTCTTTTCTAAGAATAGATTTTTCAAAATCTCTCTCTCTAATCCTGGGTGGGGGAGCTATCAAGAGCAGAAAGGAGTCTTCCGAGTCATTAAATCTGGCTCCCTCCCGTCAAGGCACATCCTCTGCTTGGACACTGCTATGACAAGTGATCTACTATGTCTGCCTCTCTTGAGCTGGTCCATTACTCAGGCTTCTTTCAAGTCTCTGAAGCAGTGCAGACATTTCTGACATCTCGACCACTCGATATCGCCCCAGATGCTGGGTCCTCCCGTGAGCCTGCCTGGCTCACTCGGTTGCTCTTCTGTTTATCTGATGGTGTGGTTATGATCTTCCTTGGATAAGCCCCAAGTGTGGTCCCCAGAACAGTGTGTGGACAGCGCCCTAGGAAGCCTGTTCCGGGAGAGATGGGGTGCTGCTCCTGCCGGCTCACACAGACGTAGAAATACTGTCCCGGCTCAGCATTAACACCAACCCTGGAGAAGCCAGCAGTGCCTCTGGCCCAGGGCYTGGTGCCGAGCTGCTTCCAAGCRGTATCTGCCCACCCGCTCTGCATTTCRCTCTTTGATAAGGTGACCTGGGGGAGATGRGAGCCCTAGATGGCAGGACTCAGTGCCCACGTGAGAATCTTTTTCTTCTGAAATGTGTAACCGTCCAGTTAGCTAATGAAAATCCGGGGCCTCAGAGCACGTGTGATCTCGACCAGGCCCCCACATCATGTTCTACCTGGTCAGGAGCCTTCAGTGGCCTTTGTCCCTCCCCTGTTCTGCTTAATTGCCCTGAGCCTTGCTGGGCCTGTGAGCCCTTTGCACAGTTACTTAAGAACAGACTTGAACTTTGAACTCCCTGGGTTTCATAAAGGAGTTGATTGGTTGGCAGGTTAGTTGGGTTGGGTTAAATTTTAGCATTTTATTTTATTTTATTTAAATAATTTTGTTGCTAGAGATCCAAAGCTTTGAAAATATTTCTTAATTCTTCACTACAGTACAGAAAAGCATCATTACTTCTGGCCCTGTTTCACGGGAAAGTTTTCCACATTGTCACCTAAAGRTGATGGACAAAGCAGAGAACTCCCACATGGGTATAAGAGCCCCAGGCGCTGTGAAACACTTGCAGCATGGAGGGCTCCGGCACGGTGGCAGCTTTACCTGTGTCCCTGGACTCCACAGAACCCATCTTGGATGGCTGAGTTCCTGTCGCCAAATTGGGCCCTCCCCTCTTCCCTTACAAGGCCACTTTTTAAATTCCCGATTGATTGAGAGATGGACTTGGCCAAGTAGAAGACATGCTTCACAAGGAAAAGCTTATTGTTTGAAGTAATCTCACAGCGTCATCTGTGTGTACTCATTCTGGTATGTAATTGCTATAGACGTACATCCTTCTAAAACAATTATTTTTTCAGAGATAATGTTAAACTGTTATTAAAATTTAATTTCAATAATCTGTGCCCCAGCCTCAATCATTCTAAATATAAAATGACATGCAGGCGTGGTGTGTAGAGCGCTTTTACAGATGTGATCTCCAGGAGTTCAGGAAATATGCCTGGTTCCCGTCGCTTCACCTGGAAGCCATCTCTACCAGCAATTAGGATGATTTCTGAAAGAAACAAAATGAAGCCTGGTGACTCCAAAAACAGCTGTGCGTTGTCATATATTAATGAGGAGAGTCATTTTAGGAGGAAAAAAATGAGTTCTGTATTTTTTTTTAAAAGAAAGAACTGATTTTATTTCTCATAAAGTCAGAGCATAGCAAATATAGGAATGTGCTGAAATCATGATTTTTTATTTTAAAATGCAAAAGAAGCTATTGTATCTAAATGGTTATACATTTGGTGTCTTGCCAAATGTTTGCTAGTCTTTAGCTCCAGCTGAATTTAAAAGGCATTTTTCTGTTAGCCATCTTTATTGATGTTTGGCTTTATATGCTAATTTTGCACTGTGGTTACAGGGAAAGTAACATAGTGGCTCAGTAGGTCTTCTGCCTACTATTAAAAAAATATTTTAACTGCTAAACTTTGATATTTTGTAAGGGAAGAAAAGATGGTGGTTTTCTTTGTGTTGGCATCATAAGCCAAAGGGTGCACACCCTGGATCAGTGCATCGTCACCAGGGCCAATATGTGCTCTTAGCTGCCCAAGCAGGCTGTCTGACATAAAGTGGACAGTGGGAATACCAGCTGGGATTTAGAGGTGGGGTGCTGGTGCAGCTTATAGAGTGGGGGCATGGGAGAAAACAATGATATTTCAGAAGCCCTTGTCCCAGAAAGGGCTCTTCCCAGTGTGGATGTTCTCCAAGTCAGCGGCATATCCAGGGCTTAGCCTGCGGGTCCTCTGGTAACCCTGCGAGCTCCAAATGGGGATTCGTGCCGAGCCGTGAGCTGTCAGTGCCTCCACCCTTCTCCCCAGACCCCTCGGATGAGGTACCTCTCTTGACTCATTCTGACTCATACCAAAATAAGACCTGGGTTCCACCCTGAAGAATCAGCTGAGACCACTAAACCTAGACATTGGCTTGGCAGTCTCAAGGCTTGTTTGCACCTCTGACGACATCTCTACCTTCCTGGAAAGCAAACAGCTGATTATTTTCCACAAGAAATATTTGTCTTTAGAGCCAAATAAGATTCTCAATAAGTTGTTTTATTTTGAGACAAAGTAGCAGAGTAAAATTTGCCCACATTTTGTCTGTCAATTGGCCATTTGTGTGTGTGTGTGTGTGTGTGTGTGTGTGTGTGTGT
>BDUI01005019.1:39630-52069 GCA_002335545.1 Apodemus speciosus
AGAATACTACTCAGCACTTAGAAAACAATGAATTCATGAAATTCTTAGGTAACCCATTCACAAAGGAACACACATGGAATGCAGTCACTGATAAGTGGATATTAGCCCAGAAGCTCTGAATACCCAAGACACAATTCACATATCAATCATTCCCAAGAAGGAAGGAGAGGGCCCTGGTCCTGGAAAGGCTTGATGTAGCAATGTAGGGGATTACCAGGACAGAGAATTGAGAGAGGGTTGATTGGGAAATGGCTAGAGGGAAGAGTGCTTATGGGACTTATGGAGAGGGTGGGGGGACCAGGAAAGGGGAAATCATTTGGAATGTAAACAAAGAATATAGAAAATAAAAAAATAAATAAATAAAATTACAAGTTTCTAAGGATTCACCATAGTGATTTTCGAAATGGATGTACAAGTTTGTATTCCAACCAGGAATTGAGGAGTGTTTTCTTTGCTCCATACCTTTGTCTGAATGAGCTATCACTTGTATTATTGATCTAAGCCATTCTCWTGGGTATAAGATACAATCTCAAATTAGTTTTGATTTGCATTTCCCTGATGGTTAAGGATGTTGCAAATTTCTCCAAGTTTTTATTTTAGATCTGGTACCTACTTCTTAATTGGATTATTTGGTTCATGTTTGTTACTTTGTTTGTTTTGCTGTGTTTTATATCTAGTTTCCTGAGTTCCTTGTTTATTTCTAATATTAAGTCTATAACAAATAAGAAATTGATAAAAATCTTTTCCCATTCTGTTGGCTGTTCCTTTGTCAGATAGACAGTGTCCTTTGCCTTATAGAAGCTTTTCAGTTTCTTGAGGTTCTACATCTTAATTGTTGACCTTAATTGCCTTGCCTGTTGGTGTAATATTCAGAAAGTTTTCACCTGTATCAATGCTCTTAAGGCCATGCATTTGGTTTTATGTTGAGTCTTTGATGTACATTGGTCTTGAGTATTATGCCAGATGATAAATATGGATATACTTACATTATTCTACATGCAAGCATACAGTTTGAATAGCAGCATTTGTTGAAATCCCTGTATTTATTACCCAGGATATAATTCCATCTTCTTTATTAAAAATCAAGTATTTGTATATGTGTGGATTTATGTTGGGGTCTTCAATACAACACCACTGATCAACATTTCTGGCTTTTATGTCAATATCATGAGGTTTTTTTATTACCATAGCTCTGTAGTGCAACTCTGTAAATAATTGTATTGGCATTTGGGTGAGAATTGCATTGAATTTGTATCTTGCTTTTGAAAGAATAACCAGTTTTACTATGTTAATTAATCTTTAGGTAGAACATTATCTTCTATGATTTATTAAAAATACTTTCTGGGTCTTTGAACTGGGTTTCTTTTTCTCCTTCCTCTATAATTATTATTCTTAGACTTGCACTTTTCATAGTGTTTCAGATTTCCTGGATGTTTTGTATCAGCAGTTTTTTTTATATTTAACATTTTTGACTCCTGTATCTATTTCTTCTTCTCAATGCTTGAGATTCTATCTTTTGTCTTTCATATTATGTTGAGGAAGATTGCCACAGTAGGTCAGGTTAAATTCCTAAATTTTTCATTTCCGTAATTCTTTCAGTTGTGTATCCTTTATTCCTTCTGTTTCCATTTTCAGGTAGCAAACTGTTTTATTCATTTCATTCAACTGTTTGTGTTTCTTTTGGCTTTCATTAAGAAATTTATTAATTTCCTCCAATTGATTAGTTGTTTTTCCTTGGTTTCTTTAAGGGATTTATCAATTTCTTCCAATTGTTTGCTAGTGTTTTTACTAGATTTCTATAAGTTTTGTTTTCTTTTTTCCATTTCCTACTGAAGGACTTCTATCATCTTCATACAATTAATGTTGAGAGAGAGAGAGAGAGAGAGAGAGAGAGAGAGAGAGAGAGAGAGAGAGAGAGAGAGAGAGTTGTTTTTGGGCCTGCTGTGGTATGATAGCTAGTCTCTAGGGGCTGTTGTTGATTGTGTTTATGTTGTTGGTTGTATTTTTTATGTTAGAGTGTCATCATCTGTGTTTGAGATGTGTGATAGTTTGTATATGCTTAGGCCAGGGAGTGGCACTATTAGTAAGTGTGACCTGGATGTCAGTCTTCTCTTAGTGGCCTGCAAATGAAAATGTAAATCTCTCAGCTCTTCCTGCACCATGCTTGCCTGGATGCTGACATGCTCTTCCCATGATGATATTGGACTGAAGCTGTGAACCTGCAAGCCAGCCCCAATTAAATGTTTTCCTTGTAAGAGCTGTCTTGAGTTGAATGGTGGAGGAACATGTTGTGTTCTGTGGCAACCCTAGTGATGAGACTGATGTATGTAGGTACAGAGGAATAGAGAAAAAGCCTACCTGCTTTTGTGACAGGCATGTCTGGTAGTGTTGCTTTCATTTTTCAAATACATACAGTACAGACTATGTAAGAGCTGTCCCCTAAAAACTATGATGGAATGGGCTCACAATGTACATTAATCACCATCATGCATGAATTTCTATGATCAAAATCAGAGTTAAGTCTCTTTTTACCTGCTACTGGAGACTGCTTACAGGACACCTTAAGGTTCAGGTCACTGTGTAACAATAGTGGTGGCAATGATACAAATCTCAGTGGTGTTTGGAGAATTCCCTGCACTCAGTAAAGCTCTGTCAGTGATTGTATTGTTTTATATGCTAATTCTCATTTACCTTASCCATTGAAAATAGCAAGACTAGCTCATTTTCCTCTACATCCCTGAATTAAGTGACGTACGAGGAATATACAGCATGATAATGGAACTCGCTTGTCCCTTGTGAATAACTGTTCTTATGAAAGGTACAAACATATAAACAATTGCAAAAAGGTACAAACAACAGAAATATAGTATCTTCTGTAATAGCAATTTTTTTACTCTTAGAACACAGAAGCTGTAGGGCTTTTTATATGCTAGTGCTCATCATAACAAGGACAGAACAGGTCCTGAATGATTGCGAGATCATTGTCCTAAATATACTATTATTGAGTATTGTGTAGGACACAGTCTTATGTCCCAAACCACATTATATTTAAATCCTGACACTGACACTGTAACCTCAGGATATGTTCTTGTTAGTTATCATTTGAACAAGCGATTCTTTTGCATAGGATACAGTTTGTTCTTGCTGAGACAAAAACAGCAATTGTAAATGAAGTCCCTTTAGGGCTCCTTTCCCTCTATTTTCAATTGTATGTGAGAATAATGTGGGCAAATTAAAGCAATGGGGAATGCTCATATGAGCTCATTCTGATCAGGTAACATCATGTATTGTGTTCAGAAGAGGCCTTACTTAAGTCTACAAAGTCATAATGTTACCAGTTTCTCCCCAGTTGGCTTCTAAGTGCTCATATTTCTGAATCCTACAAAGAGCCTGGAACTCTTATCCTTTGATGATTTGGTATGTCAGCCCCTCACTGGCTTTCCTGAGTTCATTGCTTTGAAACACAGCCATCACTAGTACTGCGACACCCTCTCAGAGGAGATACAAATCCTTAAAGTCTGTAGTGGGGTGTAGAGTTAAATTTCTTAGTGATATATACACTGTTACATTGCCTCTACTCAGGAAAATGATTACCCATCAATGCTCACGCAGATAACAGAACACTAGTTAGTAGAGTAGGTCACACATGCATTAAAAAAACATAAAAGTAGGAGGAAGACTTGGAACAAAAGGATGAAAAATGGGATAAGATTTCAGAATATTATATGCACATGGAATTCTAAAATAATAAATAAAGGAATGATTAATTGGAAGTCAGTAAAGCCATTTGTCTTACTCATGACTTTAGACTTTCCTAGAAGAGAAGACTTGCTGGCAGCAACAAGAGGAAGAATTTGGGTCACAGAAAGGGTGAGTGCAGAGTGTGATGCACTGAGGATCTTTCTAGGAAGTGGCATGGTAAAGTGTGATACCATAGTACTGTACTAGACAGAACTGAGGGAGCTCTGTAGCACTGAGCAATGGCTTTATGTATTTTGATGCTATGATAGCACCTCCCAGCAAAAGTACCAGTGAAGGTTGAGATTTACATATGTGTTATCACATGCCATAAATTCTAGATGCTGATTATTTTGCATCTGTTTGCTTTCTTTTGTATGAATAGAAGATTAAATAGCTGTACATAAAAGATTATGAGAAGCCACTAAGAGCTATTCTCCTGTTCTTGAGAAATGACTACAAAATTAACAATATCTTCTTACAAGTGCCTGATCAAGCATAGAAATCAGGGACATCAAGCAGAGATTTCTATTTTTTATATTAGATATTTTCTTTATTTACAATTCAAATGTTATTCCCTTTCCTGGTTTCCCCTCCAGAAAATACACTATCCCATCCCCCACCCCTTTTCCCTGCTCACCAACCTATCCACTCCCACTTCCCTGTCCTGTTATTCCCCTATACTGTGATATTGAGCCATCTCAGGGCCAAGGGTCTCTCCTCCTTTTGATGTCCAACAAAGCCATCCTCTGCTACATATGCAGCTTGATCCATGGGTCACTCCATGTGTGCTCTTTGGTTGATAGGAGTCCCTTGGAGCTCTGGGGGTAATATTGTTGGTTCATAATATTGTTCCTGCTATGGGGCTGCAAGCTCCTTCAACTCATTGGGTCCTTTCTCTAGCTCTTCCATTGGGGAATTTGTGTTCAGTCCAATGATTGGCTACGAGCACCCACCTCCGTATTCATCAGGTACTGGCAGAGCATCTCAGGAGACAGCTATATCAGGCTCCTCTCAGCAAGCACTTGTTGGCATCCACATTAGTGCTTGGGTTTGGTGACAGTATATGGGGTGGATCCCCAGGTGGGGTAGTCTCTTCATGGCCTTTCCTTTAGGCTCTGCCCCACACTTTGTCTTTGTATCTCCTCCCATAGGTATTTTGTTCCCCCTTCTAAGAAGGATCTGACAGACTGCTAATATCCAATATATACAAAGAAGTCAAGATGTTAGAATTCAGAGAACCAAATAATCCTACTAAAAATGGGGTACAGTGCTAAACAAAGAATTCTCAACTGAGGAATACTGAATAGCTGAGAAGCACCTAAAGAAATGTTCAACATCCCTAGTCATCAGGGAAATGCAAATCAAAACAACCCTGAGATTTCACTTCACACCAGTCAGAATGGCTAAGATCAAAAACTCAGGAGACAGCAGGTGCTGGAAAGGATGTGGAGAAAGAGGAACATTCCTCTACTACTTGGGGGGATTGCAAGCTGGTACAATTACTCTGGAAATCAGTCTGGTGGTTCCTCAAAAAACTGGACATGATATTACCTGAGGACCCTGTTATACCACTCCTGGGCAGATACCCAGAGGATTCCCCATAATGTAATAAGGACACATGATCCACTATGTTCATAGCAGCCCTAATTATAATAGCCAGAAGCTGGAAAGAACCCAGATATCCTTCAACAGAGGAATGGATACAGAAATTGTGGTATATAGATAATGGAATACTATTCAGCCTTTAAAAACAATGAATTCATGAAATTTGGGGGCAAATGAACGGAATTAGAAAGTGTCATCCTGAGTGAGGTAACCCAATCACAAAAGAACACACATTGTATGCACTCACTGATAAGTGGATGTTAGCCCAAAAGCTCAAAATAAACAAGTTACAATCCATGGACTACAGGAAGTTCAAAARGAAGGAGGACTGAAGTAGGGGTGTTTTGGTTCTTCTGAAAATGGGAATAAAATACTCACTGGAGCAATAATGGAGTCAAAATGAGGAGCAGAGACTGAAGGAAAGGCCACTCAGAGACTGCCCTACCTGAGGATTCTTCCTATAAACAGTCACAAATCCCCCACACTCTTATGGATGGCGAGAAGTGCATACTCAAAGGAGCCTGCCATAGTTGTCTCTGGAGGGACACTGCCAGAACCTTACACATATAGAGGCAGATGCTAGCAAGCAACCACTGGACTGGCTGTGGNAAAAACAATGAATTCATGAAATTTGGGGGCAAATGAACGGAATTAGAAAGTGTCATCCTGAGTGAGGTAACCCAATCACAAAAGAACACACATTGTATGCACTCACTGATAAGTGGATGTTAGCCCAAAAGCTCAAAATAAACAAGTTACAATCCATGGACTACAGGAAGTTCAAAAGGAAGGAGGACTGAAGTAGGGGTGTTTTGGTTCTTCTGAAAATGGGAATAAAATACTCACTGGAGCAATAATGGAGTCAAAATGAGGAGCAGAGACTGAAGGAAAGGCCACTCAGAGACTGCCCTACCTGAGGATTCTTCCTATAAACAGTCACAAATCCCCCACACTCTTATGGATGGCGAGAAGTGCATACTCAAAGGAGCCTGCCATAGTTGTCTCTGGAGGGACACTGCCAGAACCTTACACATATAGAGGCAGATGCTAGCAAGCAACCACTGGACTGGCTGTGGRGTCCCCAGTGGAGAATTTGGAGGGCAGACTGGAGGAGCTGAAGGGGTTTACAGCCCAATGGGAAGAACAAGGATGTCAGCCACTCAGATGCACCAAGACTCCCAGGGACTAAACCATCCACCAAGGGGTACACATGGTTCCAGCCAAAAATGTGGCAGAGGATTGCCTTGTCGGGCATCAGTGAGAGGAGAGGTCCTTGGTCCTATGAAGGCTCAATTGATGTCCCAATGAAGGGAAATTGAGGTGTGGGGAGGTGGGAGTGGGTGAGGTGGAGGGGCACATACTTGGAGGCAGGGGGTAGGAGGAGGGGTTGGGGGTTTTCTGGGAGAGGGGAAACCAGGAAAGGTTTTAGAATTTGAAGTGTAAATGAAGATTATATTCAATAAAAAAAACCTATGAATTCCTGAAATTATTAGGCAAATGGATGGAACTAGGAGATATCATCCTGAGTGAGGTAACTTAACCACAAAAGAACACACACAGTATACACTCACTGATAAGTGAATATTAGCCCAGAAACATGGAATACCCAAGATACAGTTCACAGACCAAACGAAGTTCAAGCAGAGATTTTAATGCTGTTACTAATAGCTTCCCCAAACACACTGAGTGTACTTCTAAGAGGTATCTCCAGAAGCCTACTATTCTATTTTGCAATTGTGGGCTAATCCTGGAATAGAAGTCAAGAGCATTCATTAATTATATTTCAAGTATGGAAGGACTCTGATAGCATATAATAAATCAGTCAGACTACTGGGGGAAAGGAACCCTGTGTCTTAGATAGACTGCATTTTTAACCCTGTTCTTGAAGATGATTTCTGTATTTCCATCTCTTCCACTGTTCCCTTTGATATGGTTCTTCATGCTTCCCAATATTGTCATAAAATTTGAGAACATTACAATAACCTAAATTTTGAAGTTTTTAAATATGTATACAACTATAGGTAGGACTATTTGTACGTGAATTTAATTTTAATATAAAAGATATTGGATAGACATCATTTAGATATTTATTGGCAATCACAATATTATTTGTATATTTAAAATAATTTGTCTGATGCAATGTGTAATTTTATAAGCAAGATTAGAAATGAGAAGACAGATAGGAAGTCATAAGATTCATTAGTGTTTTTTAACAGAGTGCATGTGGTTGAAGCTGCAATGTGGGGGTATAGACTCTGAAATAATTAGAAAATGGAAGATAAATTAGCAAGTGATCCCCGCACTCAGCTATACGAGCAAATGCAAAGAATAAAGTAGGTGGTAATGGATTGGGGGTTAATGAGTCTAGTCCTCTAGAAGCAGTTATTTTTCAGTTGAAGGAACAATGGAGAATTACTGGATTGAGGTGAATCATACAGAGGGCCATAATGAGCAATTCCAGGTCTTAATCATTCAGGGATCAAGAAGCAATAAAGAAACATTAGCACTTGACCAGTGAGGTAATAGGAAACTGAGTGCTAATAGATGGGATAGAAAAGGAGAAATTTTGGAGGCACTAGGTGAGATTTTCCACTATTATTCCCTTTACTGTCCAAGGTGGTTCAGTGGAAAACAGTTCTAAGTTCTTGTACTCAGCAAGCTGAGCACAGTAACATGGAAAATCACAGCAGCATACAGGGGGGTGGGGGGGTTTCTGAACCTAAACAGACTAGAATCTTGTTTCTAGAATAGATCGAAATTGAATCTCTAAATATGAGGACAATTATTTGGGCTTTCTTCAAAGGAATTCTTTTCATTCTATTCAGCAACATAAATTTGAACACATTATGCAAAACCAAAACAACTCAAAACACCCACAAGTGATGAATTGTACTGTAGTTTCAAAAAGTGATAATCATGCATGGAGAAAAAGGGACACCCTGTGGTTTGCAACCTGAATGGGGCTGGAACATTTGTTCTTGTCCACTTGGACTCCCTCACAACTTGTTCAACTTCTCTCACATGGCTCTAATTTTACAAAGTGAGAAATTCATCAAAGTCTCTTCTACAGCCCATGGAAGTCTCCTTCCTGTCCCCCTGTGTGAATTGTCACAGACTCAGTGTGAAATCTGATTTGTTATATTCACAGAACTTTTTTCTTAAGGCGATCATGGCTGTTCAGGAAAAATAATGACTAAAAAGCAGCTTGTCCTGAAACTCTGTTGTCAATAGGCCAAGGGAAAAATTGGAAAAGAGGAAAAAAAATAAAATCAACCTGTGCTCAGCATTTCAAATGCAGCCATCGAAACTCCCTCTGGGTTTTTATGATAAATAGATAAACCAAGCAGGTATTTTGGTGAAAAACTGTTTCTATTTTGATGTAAGATAGAGAGAGCAATGCATCAAACTCTTGCCTCTTAATTTTCCTAATATGCTGTCCATTTTATTTGCCCTCATTTTTTGCATATATATGATATGTAGCTAGAACTACAATGATATAAAGATAGATATGAAATGACATGATATACATACAGATGATATAGATACAGATAGTATTTATACATGGTGCTTAATTTAAGAGAAAAATCATCTAGAAATATTTATTTTAGTTTTTCTAGGAAAACAAAGTTGTTTATAGTATGATGAAGGATTGTGAGACTCAGACACACATAGGAAAAGAATAGAGATGGCAAAGGCAGGAAGAAAAGAGGCCCAAATAGAAAAACTCAGAGACAAGGTAGAAGGTTCTACAAAAGGAAGAAGTGCCTGAAATGAAAGTCTTACCCACTTCTTTCCAGATGTGCCAGGAATATTAAAGTCATATCTACGTCTAAGACGGTTACATTGCATGGAGAAAACAGAGAATTCTCAAGAAGTTCAGTTTCAAACACAAAAGGGTGAGAAAGGAACTCTAATCAGAAAATATGTTACATGGTTGAGAGGGTTAAACAGGGTGTACAAATTTTGACATTGTAATATATAACATTGATCTGTATCCAATACTATGTTGAAACACAGGTGACCTGCATTCTGACAGTTGGTGGACTGTTACGGTTAGTGTTTGTCTTAGTTAGATATTACTGCTGTGAACAGACACCAGCACCAAGGCAGCTGTCATAGGGACAACTTCTTTATTTATGATTTTTATTAGATATATTCTTTATTTACATTTCAAATGATTTCCTGGTTCCCCCACCCCAAAGTCCCATAAGCCATCTCCCCTCCCCCTGTTCCTCAATCAACCCCCTCCTGCTTCCCTGTTCTGGTATTCCCCTACACAGCTGCGTCATCGAGCCTTTCCAGGACCAGGATCCTCTCCTCCCTTTAGTGTCCAACAAGGACATCCTCTGCTGCCTATGCATCTGGAGTCATGGGTAACACCATGTGTACTGTCAGGTTGATGTCTTTGTCCCTGGGAGCTCTGGGAGTACTGGGTGGCTCGTATCGATATTCCTCCTATGGAGCTGCAAACCCTGTCAACTCTTTGGGTCCTTTCTCTAGCTCCTCCATTGGGGACCCTGTGCTCAGTTCAATGGCTGGTTGAGCATGTCCCCCTATGTATTTGTCATGCAATAGCAGAGCCTCCCAGGTGACAGCTATATCTGACTCCAGTCAGCAAGTACTTGTGGGCATCGACAATAGTATCTGAATTTTGTAACTGTATATGGGATGGATCACTAAGTGGGTAGTCTCTGGATGGTCTTTCCCTCAGTCTCTGCTCCACACTTTGTTTCTGTATCTCCTTCTGTGGGTATTTTGAAGGACCAGAGTATCCATACTTTGTTCTTCCTCCTTCTTGGGCATCATTTGATATGTGAATTGTCTCTTGGGTATTCCAAGCTTCTGGGCTAATATCCATTTATCAGTGAGTGTATACCATGTGTGTTCTTTTGTGATTTGGTTATCTCACTTAGGATGATATTTTCYAGTTCCACCCATTTGCCTAAGAATTTCATGAATTCATTGTTTTTAATAGCTGAGTAGTACTTCATAGTGTAACTATACCACATTTTCTGTATCCATTCCTCCGTTGAGGGACATCTGGGTTGTTTCTAGCTTCTGGCTGTTATAAATAGGGCTGCTATGAACATAGTGAAGCATGTGTTTTTTACATGCTGGGGAGTCCTCTGGATATTTGCCTAAGAGTGGTATAACAGGGTCCTCAGGTAGTATCATGCCCAGTTTTCTGAGGAACTACCAGACTGCTTTCCAGAATAATTGCACCAGCTTGCAATCCCACCAAGCAGTAGAGGAGTGTTCCACTTTCTCACATCCTTGCCAGCACCTGCTGTCTCCTGAGTTTTTGATTTTTGCCATTCTGACTGGTATTTCAACTCCCACTAGTCAGGGTGGTTTTGATTTACATTTTCCTGACGACTAAGGATGTTGAATATTTCTTTAGGTGCATTTGAGGCTGGCTTATGGGTTCAGAGGTTCAGTCCATTTTCATCAAGGAAGGAACATGGCAGCATCCAAGCAGGCATGGTGCAGCAGGAACTGAGAGTTTTACATGCTGATCTGAAGGATTCTAGCAGAATACTGGCTTCCAGGCAGCTAAGGTGAGGATCTTAAAGCCTACACCCACAGTGACACACCTACTCCAACAAGGCCACACATCCTAATAGTGCCACTCCCTGGGCTGAGTATATACAAACCATCACAGTGTTGATAACAAGTCTATGAATTTAGGAATGAACAAATATGAACTGTTAACCAATGGACCATCTTCTTCATGTACTAAATGGGGCACTAGCAAAGTCACTTTTATGACAGAAAGGCACAAGATCAGGTAAGACACAAGATCAGGTAGGACATGAGATCAATGTCTGTTGGACTTACAAAGTAGTCTTGTCCATGATGCTTTTTGGTTGTACAGAATTAAATCTCAAATGGGAGATCCTGTAGTAGATGGATTTGTAGACAGCAAAAAAACATAAATATGGAGATATGAAAGTGGATGAAATGACTATTCTGGTCATATAAATGGTGGAACATTACAGGGAAGCCTGAGACATTTGGTTTTAGAAAAATATGCATACCAGCCAAAATCTAACTGAATCACTCTCACAAGGAACAGTAAGTTCTTAGACATGAATATAGACACAGTGAGAAAGGTTGTGATCATGCATTGACCACCAATTTGGCCCGAGTTTCCTATTTGAGAAACTGGCAATCTGTAAAGAATATAATCAAAATAGATGTCACATAAATGTGGGATGCTGAAATCATTGCTTAGACAAAAGGGTACTTCTGAAAGGCAAGGAGGCCTAATGTAAAGAATGATCTCATTCTTTCTGAATGAATGTCCACAACACTCATTCTTATTGCTTTGAGAACAGTCATTTTGTCTGCTTTCAAATCTCCATGAGTATTTATGGGTTCTGAAATTTACAACTTCATGTAAAACAGGACCTATCTTCTGAGATTTAATTTTATAACACCTAAAACCATCATGGGCAAGACCACTTATATAGACTAATGATCTCATGCCATACCTGAAGGTATTTTCTTTCTGTCTGCCAAAGAGACTTTGCAAGTCTCCCAAAGTGAGGCTTTGTAAGTCTCTTATCTAGTACATGAATAGAAGGGTTTACTGGTGACCAGTTTCACCTTTATGTGTTTCTCAGTTCATAGCTTTGCCAACACCAGCTTGCCTTACAATGTTTTGTAGAAATAAGTTTCTAGTAGTGAAATATACATGAAAGTGACATGCTGTGCATTCATGACTGGTTCATTAAGTTACCAGCAGTAACAACAACTTGCACAGTCCTCTATTATTTCCCCTCATTAATTAGGAAGAAAATATGGACATTTTAGTAGCTCTGGAGCTAAAGGAAACACAAGATTAATAATCCAGGGCCCCACAACCACCAAATAGAAAGCAGACCTCAGACCTTTCACACTGCATGAGGAAAAAATAAGAGTTTATATTTTGTAAGCTACTGAATTTGTCACTTATACAGTAGTTTGGTATATAATACAAACTAGGAACCCATTGATTACTGCTGTCACTTTTTTTTCCATTTATTTAATTCAGCTGAATCAAAAATTCAGTCAGTATTTCTTTTTCTGTTTCACTTTCTATATTGTTTTC
>BDUI01005020.1:41469-57174 GCA_002335545.1 Apodemus speciosus
AATACATACAAGAAGGGTTCAGTATCCCAACTATACTAAGAATTTACATGGACATAGGCATATGATAAAAATTCAGCAGCATAAATCATCAATAAACTCAATATAAAACCAACATTAAATATCAAATTATTTCTCTTAAAATAACAATTACCAAAAATGGGAAAATTGAGTGTTTAGGAGGATGTTAGGGAAAAAGAATATTCTATGTTTACAGAGACATTATAAAAAAATAAGATAGTACATTTTTCCTAGGAATAGTTAGTGAACAATGAACAAATGTAGTGGTATTTCTAGAGAGTTTTAGCTTCATCTTGCTTTGTTTAGTCTTTGTATGTGTGTATGTTTGTGTGTGTATGTGCATGTATATCTGTGCATGTGCATGTGTGTCTGTGTGTGTATGGGGGATTTCTTATTTACATATTTGGTTTTTTTAATTTTGATTAATTTTTGTAAAGAGAAAACGAAAGAGTATGGAGTTGTGTAGGTGGAGAGGATGATTTTCCTAACCCTCAAATCATCTGGAATGATTTCAATCAAAAAGGAAACATTTCAATCAAAAAGGAAAAATAAAACTATTATGTTAGTTAACTGTGTCCATCTGCTGAGTACATATAAAAAGGGAAAGAAATCTTTGAGTTAAAAGACACAATATCATGGTCAATATGAGAATTGATTTTTCTTTTCTTTTCTTTTCTTTTCTTTTCTTTTCTTTTCTTCTTTTCTTTTCTTCTCTTCTATTCTTTCTTCTTTCTTTCTCTCTCTCTTTCTTCCCTCCCTCCCTCCCCCCCCTCTCTCTCTTGCCCTCACTCTTACTCCTTTGCTTTATATTCCAATTGCAGCACTACCACTGTTCCTGGTATTCCATGTTTTCAAAACCCCCTCATTCCCACCCTTTTTTAATCAAGTCACTGCATACTGGTCACGTCTTCTCCCACTAAGACCAGACAAGGGATTCTCTGCTCCCGGCTGCCATTTTTGCTCCCAGACTGACAGGACAGGAAGTTCCAAGTACAGAGATATCCTGAGTTTAACATCACTTGGGACACAAACCACCAGGTTTCTGCCTGTGCCTAAGACCTGGGCAGATCTACGGTTTGTCTATGTGCCATACTGTCATGGGTCCTTTGCCCTGCAGAGTAATCAGCACTTGGAGGGGCTCCCTGCTGCCATCTTCACTCCCTGACTGACAGGACAGGAAGCTCTAGGTACACAGAGACATCCCCGAATATAACATTGCTTGGGGCAAGGCACACCAGGGCTCCTACAACACCTAAGAGTAGGGCAGCCCATCAGGAAACTGTGCCAAGGGAAACTCAGTCATCCAGGGGACTAGAAATAGCCTTACAGGCTTACATGAGGTTCAAGCACCAGACAGTGGTAACAGGACCAACTAACACCAGAGATAACCAGATCACAAAGGCAAAGGTAGGGATGTTACTAACCAAAATCAAGGCAATATGGCAGCATCCAAACCCAATTCTCCAACAACATCAAGTTCTGGATACCCCAATACACCAGAAAAACAAGATGTGGATTAAAAAAATCACTGTTCATGATGCTGTTAGAGGAACACAAGAAGGACATAAATGAATCTCTTAAAGAAATACAGGAGAAAATGGAACAAAAGTTAGAAGCCCTTACAAGGGAAACACAAGAATAATTTAAAGAAATTCAAGAAAATATGGGTCAACTGATAGAAGCCAATAAAGGGCATATTGAAAAAAATCACTTAAAGAAATACAGGAGAACTTGGGTCAACAGGCAGAAGTCATGAAAGAGGAAACACAAAAATCTCTTAAAGAATTATAGGAAAACACAAACAAGTAAAGGAAGTAAGCAAAGCCATCCAGGATCTAAAAACAGAAGCAGAAACAACTAAGAAATGACAAAAGGAGACAACTTTGGAGATAGAAAACCTTGGGAAGAAATCAGGGGTCATAGATGCAAATATCAACAACAGATTACAAGAGATAGAAGAAAGAAGATCAGATGCTGAAGATACCATAGAAGGCATTGGTTCAACAGTCAAAGAAAATGCAAATTGTGAAAAGCTTGTAACCCAAAACATCCAGGAAATTCAGGACACAATGAGAAGACCAAACCTAAGGATTATAGGTATAGATAAGAGTGAAGATTTACAACTTAAAGGGCCAGCAAATATCTTCAAAAAAATTCTGGAAGAAAACTTCACTAACCCAAAAAGAGAGATGCAGATGATGAACATATAAGAAGCCTACAGACCTCCAAACAGACTGGACCAAAAAAGATATACCTTCTGTCACATAATAATCAAAACCCCAAATGTACTAAATGGTGAAATAATATTAAAGGCAGTAAGAGAAAAAGTTCAAGTAACATATAAAGAAAGACCTATCAGAATTACAGCAGACTTCTCTCCAGAGACCATGAAATCTAGAAGATCCTGGGTCAATCTCATGCAGACTCTAAGAAAACACAAATGCCAGCCAAGACTACTATAACCAGCAAAATTCTCAATCACCATAGATGGAGAAACCAAGATATTCCATGAGAAAATGAAATTTACACAATATCTTTCCACAAACCCAGCCCTACAACGTATAATAGGTGGAAAACACCAATACCAGGAGGGAAACTTCACCCTGGAAGAAGCAAGATAGTAACCTTCTTTCATCAAACCCAAAAGAAATAACAACTTATAAATATAACATAAAAAATAACAGGAAGTCACTATTCCTAAACATCTCTTAGCATCAATGGACTCAATTCTCTAATAAAAAGACATAGACTAACAGACTGGATACATAAACAGGACCCTACATTTTGCTGCATACAGGAAACACACCTCAGTGTCAAAGACAAACAAAACCTCAGAGTAAAAGGTTGGAAAACAAATTTACAAGCAAATGGTCTCAGGAAACATGCCAGAGTAGCCATTCTAATA
Organism: Apodemus speciosus; assembly: GCA_002335545.1. Lineage (NCBI taxonomy): Eukaryota > Metazoa > Chordata > Mammalia > Rodentia > Muridae > Apodemus > Apodemus speciosus. The sequence continues at coordinate 44,393 of BDUI01005020.1, forward strand.
TCAGATAAAATCGACTTTCAACCTAAAGTCATCAAATGGGACACAGATGTACATTTCTTACTGGTCAAAGGAAAAATCCACCAAGAAGAACTCTCTATTCTGAACATCTATGCTCCAAATGCAAGGCCACCCTCATTCATAAAAGAAACTTTACTAAAGCTCAAAGCACACATTGCACCTAACACAATAATTGTGGATGATTCAACACTCCACTCTCCTCAATGGACTGATCAGGAAAACAGAAACTAAACAGGGACACAGTGAAACTAATTGAAGCTTTGGACCAATTGGATCTAACATATATAGAACATTTCATCCTAAACCAAAAGAATATACCTTTTTTCTCAGCATCTCATGRTACCTTCTCCAAAATTGACCACATCATTGGTCACATGACAGACCTCAACAAACATAAGAAGTTCGAGCTAATCCCATGCCTCCTATCAGATCACTATGGAGGTAGAGTGGTCATCAATAGCAACAAAAACAACAGAAAGGCCACATACATATGGAAGCTGAACAATACTCTACTCAATGATAGCTTGGTCAAGGAAGAAATAAAGAAAGAAATAAAGACTTTCTAGAATTTATTGAAAATGAAGGCAAAATATACCCAAATTTATGGGACACAATGAAAGCAGTGTTAAGAGGAAAACTCATAGCCCTGAGAGCCTCCAAAAAGAAACTGGAGAGAGCATACACTAGCAGCTTAACAGCACAACTGAGTTCATTTCTGGGTCTTCGATCCTATTCTATTGATCCACCTGCCTGTCACTGTACCAATACCATGCAGTTTTTAACACTATTGCACTGTAGTATTGTTTGAAATCTGGAATACTGATTCCCCCAGAATTTCTTTTACTGTTGAGAATAGTTTTAGCTATCCTGGGTTTTTTGTTATTCCAGATCAATTTGAGAATTGCTCTTTCTAACTCTATGAAGAACTGAGTAGGGATTTTGATGGGGATTACGTAGAATCTGTATATTGCCTTTGGCAAGATGGCCATTTTAACTATATTAATCCTGCCAATCCACAAGCATGGAAGATTTTTCCATTTTCTGAGATCTTCTTCCATTTCCTTCTTCAGAGACCTGAAGTTCTTGTCATACAGATCTTTCACGTGTTTGATTAGAGTCATACTAAGATACTCTATATTGTTTGTGGCTATTGTAAAGGGTGTCATTTCCCTAATTTCTTTCTTAGCCTGCTTATCCTTTCAGTATCAGAAGGCTACTGATTTTCTTGAGTTGCTTTTATAAGCAGCAACTTTGGTAACTTGATCTTCTACAAAGGAGCTCAAAACATCCAGTGGAAAAAAGACAGTGTTTTCAGCAAATGGTGCTGGTTCAATTGGAGGTCACCATGCAGAAGAATGATCCATTCTTATCTCCTTGTACTAAGCTCAACTCCAAGTGGATCAAGGACCTCCACATAAAACTGACACACTGAAACTAATAGAAAAAAAAAAAAAAAACTGGGGAAAACCCTTGAGGACATGGGCACAAGGGAAAAGTTCCTGAACTGAACACCAATAGCTTATGCTCTAAGATCAAGAATTGACAAGTGGGAACCTCATAAAATTACAAAGTTTCTGTAAGGCAAAGGACACTCTCAAAAGGATAAAATGGCAACCAACAAATTGGGAAAAGCTCTTCACGAACCCTACATCTGATATAGGGCTAATATCCAATGTATACAAAGAACTTAAGAAGGTAGACTCCAGAGAGCCAAATAACCCTATTAAAAATGGGGTACAGAGCTGAATAAAGAATTTTCACCTGAAGAATTTCAAATAGCTGAGAAGCACCTTAAGAAATATTCATCATTAGTCATTAGGGAAATGCAAATCAAAACAACCCTAAGATTTTACCTCACATCAGTCAGAATGGCTAAGATCAAAATTTCAGGAGACAGCAGGTGTTGGTGAGGATGTGGAGAAAAAGGAACACTCCTCCAGTGCTGGTGGGATTGCAAGTTGGTACAACAACTCTGGAAATTAATCTGGCAGTTCCTCAGAAAACTTGTCATGACACTTCCGGAGGACCATGCTATACCACTCCTGGGCATCTACCCAGAGGATTCCCCGACATGTAATAAGGACACATGTCCTTATTTTCATAAGGTCACTATTTTCATAGCAGCCTTATTTATAATAGCCAGAAGTTGGAAAGAATCCAGATGTCTCTCAATGGAGGAATGGATATAGAAAATGTGGTATATTGACACAATGAAATACTATTCAGCAATTAAAAACAATGAATTCTTGAAATTCTTAGGCAAATGGTTGGAACTGGAAAATATCATCCTAAGTGAGGTAACCTAATCACAAAAGAATACAAATGGAATGCAATCACTGATAAGTGGGTAGTAATTAGCCCAGAAGCATTGAATACTCAAGACAATTAACATATCAAATGTTCCCAAGGAGAAGGAAGGAGAAGTCCCTGGTCCTGGAAAGGCTTGATCCAGCATTGTAGGGGAATACCAGGACAGAGAAATGTGAGGGGGTTGATTGGGGAATGGGTAGAGGGAAGAGGGCTTATGGGACTTATAGGGAGGGGGGAACCGGGAAAGGGGAAAGCAATTCGAATGTAAACAAAGAATATAGAGGAAAAAACAAAAAAGACCAGAAAGGCGGCTTAGTTAAGGGAATGAAATCCACAGTGAGGAACCAGAAAAATGGGCAATCTCAACTACAGATATTGGGTTGCCATCATGAAAACCAAGCTACACATTTAGGTATTACTGGTAGACCTAGGTCCTGTGCATGTGTGTGTGGTTCAGTCTCTGGGTGCCKCCAAAGGTCCAGGTTAGTGACTATGTTGGTTTTCCTGTGGAGTCTTTATCTCCTTTTGGTCCCTCAATCATTCCCCCCAACTCTTCAAGAGTACCTGAGTCTGTGGATATTTTATTCTGTTTCAAGAAGGTATATTCTTTTGTTTTAGGATAAAATGTTCTCTAGCTATCTGTTAAATCCATTTGGTTTACAGCTTCTGTTAGTTTCACAGTTTGGTTTCTCTGTTCAGTTTCTGTTTCCATGATCTGCCCATTGATGAGAGTGGGGTGCTGAAGTTTCCCCCTATTATTGTATGAGGTGCTATGTGTACTTTGAGCTTCAATGTTTCTTTTATGAATGTTGTTGCCTTTGTATTTGGAGCATAGACATTCAGGTTTGAGAGTTCTTCTTGGTATATTTTTCCATTGATGATTATGAAGTGTCCTTCCTTATCTTTTGTGATAACTTTAGGCTAAAAGCTGATTTTATTCTATATTGGAATGGCTACTCCAGCTTCTTTCTTGGGATCATTAGCTGGGAAAATTGTTTTCCAGCCTTTTACTTTAAGGTAATTTCTGTCTTTGTTACTGACGTAGGTTTCTTGTATACGGCAAAATGTTGGTCCTATTTATGTGTTCAGTCTATTTGCCTATGTGTTTTAATGGGAAATTGAGTCCATTGATATTAAGAGATATTAAGGAAAAGTGATTGCTTCTTCCTGGTATTGTTGTTATTAAAGGTGGAGTTATGTTTATGTGGCTGTCTTCTTATTGGTTTATTAATGGAAGATTACTTTTTTGATTTTGCTAGGGTATAGTTTCCCTCCTTGTGTTGCGGTTTTCCGTTTATTATTCTTTGAAGGGCTAGATTTGTGGAACAATACTGTGTAAATTTGGTTTTGTCATGGAATATCTTGGTTTCTTTGTCTATGGTAATTGGGAGTTTTCTTGGGTATAGTAGCCTGGGTTGGCATTAGGGCATTTATGTTCTCTTAGGGTCTGTATAACATTTGCCCAGGATCTTCTAGTTTTCATAGTCTTTGGTGAGAGATCTTGTGTAATTATGATTGGTATTTCTTTATATGTTACTTGACCTTTTCCCTTACTATTTCTAGTATTCTTTGTTTTGTGCATTTTGTGTTTTGATAATTATGTGACAGAAGGAATTCATTTTCTGGTCCAATCTACTTGGAGTTCTGTAGGCTTCTTGTATGTCCATAGGTATCTCTTTCTCTAGGTTATGGAGGTTTTCTTCCATAATATTGTTGAAGATTTATTGGCCCTTTAACTTAGGAATCTTAGCTCTCTTCTGTCCCTATTATCCTTAGGTTTGCTCTTTGTGTCCTGGATTTCCTGGATGGTTTGGATCAGGAGCTTTTTGCATTTTGTATTTTCTTTGAATGTTGTGCCAATGTTTCTATGGTATCTTCTGTACCTGAGATTCTTTCTTCTAACTCTTGTTTTCTGTGGTTGATGCTTGCTTCTGTAACTCCTGCTTTCTTTCTTAAGTTTTCTATGTTGTCTCCTTTTGTGATTTCTCTATTGTTTCAACTTCCAATTTTAGATCCTGAATGGTTTGATTAGTTCCTTCGCCTGTTTGGTTTTGTTTTCCTGTAATTCTTTAAGAGCTTCTACCTGTGCTCTCCTTTATTTCTTTAAGGGAGTTACTAATGTTCTTCTTAAATCCTCTATCATCATCATGAGATGTTATTTTAAATCCAACTCTTACTTTTTGGGTATGTTGGGGTATCAAGGACTTGCTGTGGTGGAAGAACTGGATTTTAATATTGTCATGTAGCCGTGGTTTCTGTTGGTAGTGTTCTGGTACTTGCTTTTCACGATATATTTATCTCTGGTGTTAGTTGATCTTGCTGTCTCTGGCTGGAAATTGTCCCTCCTGTGGGCCTGTAAGTCTGTGTCTTACACAGACACAGGTCCTGGGAGACCACCTCTCTTCTGGTCTGTGCTCAGATGGCTGTGGAGCTGCTTGGTTCCCAGGTTCAGAGGATGACTGGAAGGCTCCTGTCCCAGCTGCTCCTCTGATTCTATACCCTGTGTGCTCCTAGCTATTCCCCTCCACACAGATATTGGAGAGAAATTGGAGATCTAACCTTTACATTCAGAAGTGGAAGCGATGATAGGAGATCACTCTCTCCTAGGGGGTGTGCACAGAAGCCAAGATAAATTTGAGTTATCAAATTATAAACATGTTACATTTTCAATGTAGGAATTTAATACATATGGAAATTTAATAATATGACAAAGATCATTGAATGATCTTATGATAATAAATACTGAATATAAAATATATTAGAAACTATAGATCTGTGCTTTTGACTCCTAACCATACTTTGTACTATAGAGGAATATATCTGTTAATATTTTTCTTCTACTGTTCAAATTGTAACACACAAATAATAAGATCTTTGTAAAATGTAAAAACCATATGCATTTTCAAAGTCGTCCAATCAGATACCATCATAGAATATGTTTATTTTCTTCTAAATATTATCATGAGACAATTTGAATTTTCCTGTAATCTGAAGTGAGTTTTTTGTAATTGCTTTGTCATTACAAGGTAAATCAATAGGTACAAGATATTTTACATATTGACTTAAATGGATCTAAAATCCATATATTGTTTTATATTGTCATATGTTTATGTAAGAGAACCTGGTCACTCTCAGTTGCATTAATGCATATTTAAACAATCAGGTATAATTTATAGCAGGTGATACAAAAAATGGCCCACAAGATAGAAAATATAATTTCTTGGAGGCATCATTCAAAGTAAATAAAATTTTAATCAGTTTGTTTTAGATAAGGTTAATGTAAGTGGATATACAGAAGATGATTGGTTATAAAACTTTATTCATTTAAATGATCTTCCTTTGGCCATTACAGGTGATTCCATATGCTTGAGGAAGATTCTCAAAAGTTATATGTCTCTCAATGTTATGAATTTTAGGCTTCAAGTCTTTGTAAGCAAGTAGACATTTTAGACATAAAAGATGCATTAAAAGAGATGCTTATATTTATATTAATACCAGAACATGATAGATGTTGTTCCACACAAATATAGCCACATAAATTATTTGAAAGTGATGACATAATCATCATAAATCATGATTTAAATCAGTATTTTCTAGGCAGCATTTGAAATGTTAGTGTGGAAGAAAATTCATGATATCTCTTCTCTCTTGAATGAGTCGTCATGAATACTAAGATGATTTTGAATATTTCCTTCTAAGGATTCTGACATTAGTACATTTGGATATAAATGTAAATTTGAACATTGCATTATCAAACTTGAGAAATGTCCTTAAGTGTTTACATATTTGAAAATGAAGAGATTTCTAATTTCCTGCTTTTGAATACATATAGATATTTTGTCATTATCTGGCCAACTTTTAACGAGTAAATCCACTTTAAATTACAGGCATCAAACTAAGCCTTTCTAAGAAAGTTTTGTCTTAAATATGTTTTCCACCTTTGCATAGTGTGAATATCTAAGAGTTGTGTCTGGCATATCCCTACTATTGTAATTATTAATATATTCATGGCATGTGTTATTTTTCTTTGCATATTTTCAGAAAAATTTTGTAGTCAAGTAGGTTAAGAACCAATAACTTCTAAAGAATTTTGTTTTGCATAGGCTATTTGAAATACATCTCTTTTTTAATCAGTTGTACCAGAAGAACTGAATAGCGCTGCCACTCTCAGAGAAGAAAACAAATAAAAAACCCAAACAAATTAAACAAAACAAAGCAATCCAACAAACAAAATCATTCGCTGTAATCACAAGTTAAATTGGATAAAAAGGAAATCCATGAGATCACTTTAAAAAAGATGGAATATAGTTTCTTCCATAGGGCTATTAGAAGAATCTGTTTTTATAGGATTACGGGAGAGAGAGGGAAAACAAGGAAGAAAGACACACACACACACACACACACACACACACACACACACAGAATTACTTTCTAATCTCTGTCAACACTAAGTCTAATTATTACTAACACTTGAAAATTGTAAAAAATGCAAAATACAGACCACATTTGTTTTATTTTTAGAAATTATGCTTTACTGTCTTTAAACTTCTCTTATTATTGTATTACATCCCTACTGCAGTTTCTCCTCCTCTCAGAAATGACTAGATCTCAGAGTGACATCAACCAAACTAGCATAATAAGCTACAATAAGATCAGGTATGTATCACCAAGGCTGAAAGAGGCAAAATAGTCAAAGGCAGCCCTTGCTTCCACTTTTAGGTTTCCTACAAGAACACCAAGTTACTCAGCAATAACATGTATGTAAAAGACCTAGGTCAGACCCCAAATGTTTCCCAATCTTTGAAGTTCCTATGATACTTGGTCAGTCGATTCTGTGGGCCATGCACTTTTGATACATCCCTTATCCCTCTGATTCTCCAAACCTTCCTCCCCTTCTTCTGAAGGACTCCCTGGGTTGCACCTAATGTTTGGTTGTGGCATATTACATCTGGTCCCATAAGTTGCTGGATGAAGTCTCTCTGGTCTTACTGATGACGATCTGCTAGACTCATGTCCAAAAACACTCTGCAGGCAGGGCATATTGTAGATTGAAGGTTTTGTGACTGGATTGGTGTCTCAATCCATCCTATTAACATCTTTCTTGCTTACAGAAGATGGCCAGATCAGGCCTTTTTGTCCCACATTACTAGGAGTCTTTACTAGGGTTACTTTCATAGATTCCATGGAGTTTACCCTGCAATAGGTTTCCACCTGCCCCTGAAATGTGACCCAATTCCATTCCCTTTTAGCATACTTTCTTCCTCCCTCTCAACTATCTGATTGATCCAGTTCCCAAGCCTACTTGCCACCAGTGCATCTATTAAATATCTTCTACCTCCCCTTTCTAGTAAGATCTTTGCATCCTCTCTTGAGCACTCTGTTACTTAGTCTATCTGGGTCTGTGGACCAAAGCAGGATTGTCTTTTAATTTACAACTATTTTCTTTATCCATTATTCTGTTGAGAGACATCTAGGTTGTTCCAGGTTCTGGCTATTATGAACAAAACTTCTGTGAACAAAGTTGACCAAGTGTTCAGGTGGTAGGATAGAGCACATGCCTAGGTCTCAAAGTAGATAGATTTTGAATTGTCTGACAAATGACCATATTGACTTCCAAAGCAGCTGTAAAAGTGTTCAGTCCCACCAGTAGTGGAGCAGTATTTTCCTTGCTTCATATCCTCACCAGTATTTGCTGTCTAAGAGGAAAATATAGTTATAAAATACTACCACCAAATTATCTTTTATATTTTAAAATGTCCTCAGTAGAACTCAAAGATATTCCAATGATCAGCTGACATTTGGAAGAAATATATTTTTAAAATGTGATTGATCTCTATGATTTGAAGAGAAACCACAATAGACAATTTGACCTAACAAATAGTGAAAATACACCTATGGGTCATTGATATTTTTATCACTATGTCTACATTGAATCATGTCATTTTGAAACAACTACTGTCGGTGACCATTCAGTGACCTCTGCATCAACTGCAACCTGCTTTACTACTGTTCATGTGAGAACAGCTGTGTGAAAAGGACAGCACATTAATTTATCCAAGGTGTGTTAGAGTTAGGTAAATTGAATGAATATTCAGGACTTTTTTTTAATTCATTAAATGAAAATTTAAAAGAAATTCACATTCATCGTTTCCTGTAAATGTCGAGTTTAATTTTCTCAGATGAAGGGATGAGATGAGAGGCTTACACAAGGTTTACAAATACATGGTTAGGGCTGACACCAGAGCATTTCTACCTATCCTGAGACCTAGCCCTGGAAGCTTCTAGCCTCAGTACAATCTAATCTTCAAACCCAGACCTTGAAGGTTTCAGCTTCCAGCCGATGCTAACCTAGATGTAGAATATTTTAACCTCTTAGACTTATGCTGTATAAACACATTCCTTTTTAGTTTTTTCTAAACTCTTGAGTAGAAGGCTCAACTTCACTCCTGTGGCTCAAACTAATTCAATTGACCTTCTCTCTGCTTCTGACTGAATTATTCTGTTTGGAAAAACTACCTCTAAATTCCATGAACTGATTTGTCTTGACTGCACTAATTGTATAAATAGAACAGAAATGAAAAGAGGTTCATTTAACTGAACTATACCTAATACAAGTGAACTCCACTATTCTCTCCCTACTGCTCTTAAGTAGACTTTCTTTCCTGCTCTTTTGCTTTTTCTTTCCTTTTTTTTTGTTTGTTAAGAGGTGGTTATATCCTGTCTCTGACTCATTCTATCAAGACTTCCTATGATTCCTTACTGTGTCTATCCCTGAGTTAGAAGTCCTAGATTGGGATTAAAGGTGTGTATTAAGAATGGGTCTATATTCCAGCCATGGGGATTAATGGTGTAGGCTAAGGACATGTCTGTATTCCAGCCTGATTATAGAGATCTAGATTTTTACATGTGACCAATGCCAGAGTAACCATGTTATTTGATTAATATTTCTTGACAGTATCCCTTCTCCTAATCTACCCAGAGGCCAATGAAAGAAATTCAATCAACAACTAAGAAACAACTTTTTTTTCAGGAAGTCACACATTTTAAAACAGTTTCTATTTTTAATTTAATTTCATTTTTATTGCTTATTTAATTTATTTACTTTTCAAATATTATTCCCCTTACTGGTTTCTCCTTTACAATCCCCTTTTCCCATCCCCCCTCTGCTGCTTCTAGGAGGGTGCTTCCCCACCCCATCCCCATTTCTGCCTCACTACCCTAGCATTCCCTATGCTGGGACATTGAGCCTTCACAAGAACAAAGGCTTCCCCTCACACTGACTCCAGATAAGGCCATCCTGTGCTATATATACAGCTGGAGTCATGGGTCATTCCATGTGTATTCTTTGGTTGGTGGCTTAGTTCCTAGAAGCTCTGAGGGGTCTGCTTGGTTGATATTGTTGTACTTTATTAGTTTATAAAAACCATTTATAGAGTATTTCTACAAAATACTCCAGGGGATATCCAGGGGATATCCCCTGGAGTATTTTGTAGAAATACTCTATAAATTAAAATACACAAAGTAGGAACATGGAATTTTTTTTGACTCTGTGTGGTATATGTTGATATTAATGCCTGTAATTTTACTGATTTTTAGTTCCCCATGTGATGATGAAGATACATCGATTCCTTCATGCATTGTTCACCACAGAATCTTTCTTTAAAAGCCAAAGAGATAATGATTTTGGTATTTTATTATGCCTATGAATTGTGCAAGTATATGTACATTTAAATAAAATTTAAAGTCAGATAACATATCTAATCTGAAAGTAAAGCCTCAAAACTATCTATCAATTGAATGAATTAAACAATCACACTAAAATTAGGGACTAGACAAGGCTCCGCACTCTCTCCCTACCTATTCAATATAGTACTTGAAGTTCTAGTTAGAACAATTAGACCACGAAAAGAGGTCAAAGGGATACAAACTAGAAAGGAAGAAATCAAGATATCACTGTTTGCAAATGATAGTGTACTTAAGTAACCCCAATAATTCCACTAGAAAACACCTAATCTGATAAGTAACTTCAGCAAAGTGACTGGATATAAAATTAACTCAAACAAATCAGTGCCCTTCCTCTACTCAAAGGATTAAACAGGCTGAGAAAGATATTAGGGAAATAACTCCCTTCACAATAGTCACAAACAATATAAAATACCTTGGTGTGACTCTAACTAAGCAAGTGAAAGATCTGTATGAGAAGAACTTCAAGCCTCTGAAGAAAGAAATCAAAGAAGATCTCATAAGATGAAAAGATCTCCTGTGCTCATGGATTGGCAGGATTTATATAGTAAAAATGACCATATTGCAGAAAGCAATATACAAATTCAATGCAATCCCCATCAAAATCCTAACTCAATTCTTCATAGAGTTAGAAAGAACAATTTGAAAATTCATCTGAAAAAACAAAACAGAAAAAAAACAGGATAGTGAAAGCTATTCTCAAATATAAAATAACTTCTGGGGGAATCATCATGCCTGAACTCAAGCTGTTCTACAGAGCCATGGTGGTAAAAAAAAGGTGCATGATATTAATACAGTGACAGGCAGGTAGAGAAGTGGAATAGAACTGAAAACCCAGAAATGAACCCACACACCTATGGTCACTTGGTCTTTGACAAAGGAGCTTAAACTATCAATGGAGAAAAAAAACTGCATTTTCGACAAAGAGTGCTGGTTCAACTGGTAGTCAGCATATGGAAGAATGAAAATCAATCCAATCTTATCTCCTTGTACAAAGTTCAAGTCCAAGTGGATCAAATTCCTTTACATAAAACCAGATACACTGAAACTAAGAAAAGAAAGTGGGGAAGAGCCTCGAGCACATGGGCACAGGGGAAAAGTTCCTGAACAGAACACCAATGGCTTATGCTCTAAGATCAAGAATTGACAAATGGGGCCTCAGAAAATTTAAAAAAAAAAACTTCTGTAAGGCAAAGGACACTGTCAATAGGACAAAATGACAACAAACATATTGGGAATAAATCGTTACCAATTCTACATATTTAAATGACTAATTTCAGACATATTAAAATAACTCAAGAAGTTAGACTCTAGAGAGCCAAATAACCTTATGGATAGATGAGAGGGAAACAAAGACTTCTCAACTGAGGAATACTGAATGGCTGAGAGGTACACAAAGAAATGTTCAACATCCTTAGTTATCAGGGATATGCAAATCAAAACAACCCTGAGATTCAACCGCACATCAGTCAGAGTGGCTAAGATAAAAAACTCAGGTGTCAGCAGATGCTGGCATGGATGTGGAGAGAGACACACCACCATTGATGGTGGGATTGCAAGCTGGTACAACTACTCTGGAAATCAGTTTGGCAGTTGTCAGAAAATTGGACACAGTACTGGAGGACCTAGCTATACCACTTCTGGGCATATACCCAGAAGATTCTCCAACAGGTAATAAGGATACATGTTCCACTATGTTCATAGCAGCCCTATTTATAATAGCCAGAAGCTGGAAAGCACCCAGATGTCCCTCAACAGAGGAATAGATACAGATAATGCAGTACATTTACACAATGCAGTACTACTCAGCTATTAAAAACAATTAATTCTTGAAAATCTTAGGCAAAAGGATCAAACTAGAAAATATCATCCTGAGTGAGGTAACCCAACATAAAAGAACACACATGGTATATGCTCACTGATGGAGCTCAGAAGCTCAGATATTACCACATGCAGCTCAGGAAGAAGGAAGACTAAAGTGTGGATACATTGGTCTTTCTTAGAAGGGGGAGCAAAATACCCATGGGAAGATATGCAGAGACAAAGTGTAGAGCAGAGACTGATGGAAAGGTCATTTAGAAAGGGCCCCACTTGAGGATCCATCCCATATACAGTTATCAAACCCAGACACTAATGCCAATATGTGTTTGCTGACAGGAGCCTGATGTAACTGTCTACTGAGAGTTTCTCTGCCAGTGCCTGACAAATACAAAGGGAGATGCTCTCTCCAAACCACTAAACTGAGTGCATGTTCCCCACTGGAGGAGCTAAAGAAAGGACCCCAAGTATCTGAAGAGGTTTGCAGCCCTATAGAAGGAACATCAATTTGAACCAATCAGTACTCTCATATCTTCCAGGTACTAAACTACCAACAAAGAGTACATGTAGAGGGACCCATGGCTCCAATTGCATATATAGCAGGTGATGGCTGTCTAAGTCAGCTCCTGGGTAGAGCCTCATGTCTCTGGATACCTCCTGGTTAGAAGACAACATGTTCCTGCCTGCAATAATAATAGTCTTATTAATAGTGTTTAGGATTGGTGCTTGGTCTCTTCTTCTTCCTCTATGTCTATATTACTTGTAGACAGAATAAAGTTTTGGTTGAAAGTTTTGTGGGTTGGTTAGTATCTGTATTGTTCTATCAGTGTTCCTGTATCCAGACAGGAAACCCATGTATAAACTTTTATGTGAATATACATAGTACACATACT
>BDUI01005021.1:19437-29632 GCA_002335545.1 Apodemus speciosus
AAGTTCAGTCAGATGAAAACTTGGTTTAGGCAATGAAGTGTACTGTGACTAGGTAGTTCTAAGGGCTTTCAACAAGGTGTCTGCTGCTCAGTGGACCACGGAAGCACACGGTTGGATCACCTGTTCAGATTCAGTACTATTTTCACACTCAGAATTCTTGAGATACACTCCCCCAATTAGAACATAAGAAACCCACAGTGAACACACTATGGAGTTGGAGAAGGGTGGGAGAATCTGGCTGGCTTACAAAGCTAAGTGTCATCAACAGAGGCCCCTGGTATACAAAGAAGAAGACCACCAAATGAAGGCAGCTCTGTAAGACATCTGGCAATTATCCAATACRGGCTCAGCAGCAACCTAAAGCGTAGGAAAGGCAAGAGTCTACAAGCCCAAGTGCCCCTCCCCACCTCCACTGCTCCCCTTCCATTGCCACTTGGTTAAGCAGGCTTCAATCTGGAGACCTATAAAAAAGCTGATCTAGGACTTTGGAATTTAGATTCTTTGATTTTGGCACTGTGTGTCAAATTTTCTTTCCTTTCTGCCCCCCCATACTTGTAGTAGTATTATGAGTCTTAAAAATATATTATAGTTTTTTGGAAGAGGGAGAGGATGCAGGGTTTAATGTAGAACAGACTGGTCTTGAAGTTTCTGAGTGGTCAAGGCTGGCCTTGAACTTCTACTTCTCCTGCTTCCATGTATAATCACYGGGGTTGCAGGCACACACCACCATGCCTGGTTCTTTTTTAAAAATATTTTATTCCATTTTTTAGGTTTATATAATTTTGTTCATAAGTTTTCTTTTCATTAATGGACAGYCTCTTTTCTCTCTTAAAAAAGTCTTGGAGCTGGATAAATGGCTTAGCAGTTAAGAGGTCAAACAGCTCTTGCAGAGGACCCAAGTTCAGTTCCCAGCATCCAGGTCTCTGTTTATAAATGGGAGCCTGAACRCATGTRCACATCTTCTCCATACATGTATAATTTAAGAATAAATCTTTCTTCAAGATCTATTTGCTATTTCTTTTTCCACTGTAAGATGTGGTCCTCTTGTCTACTCTTGTTTGTTTGCTTGGTTTTTTTTTTTAAGACAGGGTTTCCCTGCATAGCCCAGACTGTTCTGGAACTCACAGAGATCCTCCTGCTTCTGCCTCCTGAGAGCCAGAATTAAAGCCTGCTACCATTTCCTGGCTTCTTGTCTACTCTTCTACATCTTCCTTTCTTTCGTTGAACTTTCTTTTATCTCCTCTATYTCCCCCTCTCCTCGCCAACTTCCTTTATTTCATTCATGCACCATCTCTACGCTTGCTCTACAGAATTCTTCACAGAACACTCTGCATGATTTTTAGCATTTTCTTTCCTATGGCCATTAATGATCCATTTGTAGGCTGTAACCCATTGTAGGCCCATTTCTATAGCYCATTTGGTTTTGTATTGTTGCTTCACAGAAGTGCATTTTCTTCTCTCTGAGAAGTCCCAGCGATTGAGCCCTCAAGAGCAGGGTGGCTCACTAAGGCTATCCTCGAGCAGTGCCTAGCCTTGCAGAGACTTGAAGTGCCAGGGTAGGGGGTACCCAGAGGGCCCTACCAGCTCAGAGGATCAGGGAAAGGGGAATGGGAGAAGGAATGGGGGAGGTGACTGGGAGGGGGTGGTAAGCAGGATGTAAGGTAAATAAGTAAAAAACAAAAAAATAAAATTAAGAAGAATATCCTCCAATAAAAAATGAGATATAACCAGATGTGCACATCACAACACCAAAACAAAAGAAACATGAAAAACCAAGAGATTGCAAGTCCGCAACTACCAAATCSAGTAACACCAAAACAGTTGAAATCCTGGCCAAATACTAATTCTAGAATCTACTTCTAAATGTCATCAATGCCTTCAATGAGGAAACAAAATGGATGAATAAAGTAAGAAGACAATGGAGAACCCACAAGGAGAGCCAGCAACACAGAAGACAAAGTTAGTGACAAGAGTGGCTTCCAGTAAGGAAACTGAGATACTGGGGGAGGGGGAGGAGAAACATCAAGGCTTAGGCATAATAAGGATTTTTTTTTAAAAAAAATATTTATTTTATGTATATGAGTACTCTGTAGCTGTCTTCAGACACACCAGAAGTGGCCATCGGATCCCATTACTGATGGTTGTGAGCCACAATGTGAATGTTGAGAATTGAACTCTGGACTTCAGGAAGAGCAGTCAGTGCTCTTAACCACTGAGTCATCTCTCCAGCCCCCATGATAAGTATTATTTGAACAGGACTCCAGTTAATCCGGAAACAAGGCCAATGACCAACAAATGAGACCTCAGGACATTAAAAAGTTTCTTACAGAGAAGGAAATAGTTAACCAAATTAAGGGAAAGCCTACAGAATAAAGAGAAATCTTTGCTAGCTACATATCTGGCATAGATTTGGTATCTAGACTATACAAAGAACTCAACAAAGAAAACAAACCACTTGATTAAAAATGGGCCAAGGAGCTAAACACAGACAGTTCTTAAGGGAGGACAGGCAAATGGCCAATAAATATTTTTAAAGTGTTGAGCATCCATAGTCATCAGGCAAAAGCAATTCAAGCTACTCTGACATTCTACCTCAGTCGGAATAGCTAACATCAATGAAACAATTGACAACAAATGCTGGAGAGGGTGTGGAGAGCCAGGAACACTCGTTCACTGTTGGTGGGGACTGTAAACTGGTATAGCCACTATGGAAATCAGTGTGGAGATTTCTCAAAAAGCTAAACACAGCACTTTAACATGACCCGGCTATGCCACTCCTAGGAATATACCCAAAGGACTCTGTGTCCTACTGTGGAGATATATGCTCATCTACATTGATAGCTGCATTATTTTCCATAGAAAGGAAATGGAATCAACCTAGACATCCATCATTGGATGAATGAATAGTGAAAAATGGTGCTTCTACCCAGGGAACTTTTGTTTATCCATGAAAAATGAATGGAATCGAAAAAATTATAAACCAGAGAAGGTAACCCTGCCTCCACAAGACAAGTACCTCATGTTCTCTCTCAAATCCTGATCATAGCTCATTTTTTATATAGTTATATCTACAAGGGAGTGGTGTGGTAGAAATGATAAGAAACTAGAAAGGAGCCCTAGAGAGAGGTTAAAACATAATTTCAGCAGAAAATCACCCTATAACCAAGTATCAGTGAATACTATCTATGCTAAATTTAAGACCCAAAGTCATGAGTAATTGAATTAGGATCTGACCATTTATGAGATATTTGAAATTCTCAATTGTGTTTTGTTAGGAACTGCTGTCAAATTTACTTCTAGACATATTTCCTCTTCTCCTCCTTCTTCTTCTGCACTTTTTAAAAATCCTTATTAAATTATTTTATTTATTTACATTCCAAAAGTTTCCCCTCTCCTGAATTCTTCATCTCATCCCACCACCCCCTGGCCACTGAGAGTGCTCCCCGACCCACCCACCTCACACCCACCAGCATCCCTCTTCCCTGGGGCATCAAGCTTCCAAAGGATTAAGCACATCCTCTCCCACTGAGACCATACAAGGCAATCTTCTGCTACACATATATTTCTTCTTCTTAAAAAAAAAAAAAAATCCTAGTCGGGCGGTGGTGGTGCACGCCCTTAATCCCAGCACTTGGGAGGAAGAGGCAGGCGGATTTCTGAGTTCGAGGCCAGTCTGGTCTACAGAGTGAGTTCCAGGACAGCCAGGGCTACACAGAGAAACCCTGTTTCGAGAAAACCAAAAAAAAAAAAAAAAAAAAAAAAAAAAAAAAAAAAAAAAAATCCTAACATTTTTCAGCTCATTAGTAGTGTAAGTGTTCGTTTTGTACTTTTCTATCTATTTAACTATCTCCACTGTTTTTCTTCTTTAATTTTCATCGTTTTTCTATTTTACTTTGTGTTGAGAGGCATGCACATACCATGGCATGAACATCGGGGTCAGTTGTGTTTCCCCCCTTCCCCAAGTAGGTCATAGGGACTCAAACTGAAGTGACTGGACTGAGTAACAACTTTACAAGCTGAGCCATCTTGCGGGCCCAGAATTGAATTTTTTATTTACATTTCGATGCCTTTCAATTTTCGCTGTTTCTCATTATGTAACATACACACCCCACTCCGTGTGTTCACCCTGAGTATCTGATGCTCTAGCTGGAGGTATTTCTCGAGTGTTTTGGGAATGTGGGGTGTAATATGGTGCTGAATGTGTGCAGGTGATCTGTCTCTGCGCTCTCACGGACCACTGAGCAGCAAGCACCTTGCTGAAAAGATCAGACTAGGGATGTCAAATTGTGCACTGGAGACTGARAGTTCTGTGWGTGGCGGGGAACCTTGTGACAGGTGGCTCTAGAGGTCAATTTACTTGCTAATGTCAGACTTGGGGCTAACATATTCCAAAGTTATTGTTAAGGATCAGCTCTAAGCCCTTACTGGGAAGAAGTGAATTGATGCAGCAACATTGGAAATCAGTGTGAAGATCCCCCTGAGTATTACAGTAGAACTATCTAAATATCTGGCTACAGCAATCTAAGTCAACACGCCACAGAGATTCCTGCGCACCCATGTTTATTGCGGCAGTGGTCAAGATACGGATCCAGCCTGGATGCCCATCGACAGATTCGTGGCTAGAGAAAGAGTGGTGTGTGCGTACAAAGGAATTTTATTAAGCCTTAAAGAAAAACGTAATCATGACATATGTAGAAAAATGGGTTCAATTAGAAATTATTGCAATGAGTGAAAGAGGCCAGACCAAGGAAGACGAATATCACAAGGCATAAAAGGAAAAGGGAACCTAAGATGGGAAAGAAAGACATAATAACACAGACTCTCACATGGAACTTAGATCTAAATATATATACTTACATACATATAAATGTGATAAATTTAAATATATTTACATGTGTTTATAACACAAAAAAAAACAGAAGGGAAATCTCTGGTAACAGGAAGCAGACAGCAAGAGGGGAATGGAGCCAACAGGAGACAAATATGGACAAAACATTCATGAACATGTCATAATGAAACTCATTATTTTGTGTGGTAATTAATCTTTTAAAAGATGTAACAGAGTAGTGAACTCAACTCAGAATAAGCCAGATCTTTCAGAAAGATGGCTTTCTCACAGGAAGGATGTTGCCTCAGGAGAGAAGTGAGTCACTCTGGCTAGACATATCAGAGGGATCCTGGGTACCTGTCAGGAGTGGACCAGATGCGTATCTAACAATAGTCATGAGATTGTCATAAATGGTTTCTAATGTGTCTCCCACCTTTGAGAGTCTCTGATTACAGAAAACAGATTGCAAGGCTAGATGGCTCCTAAAAGACACCTAAATGTCAAAACTTAATGGTGCCATTAAATTTTTCCTTGAACAGAAGCATCGCCATGTCACACCTGAAAGTGAGAATGCTTCCATTGTTCCTGGGACAGAAAGCCCAAGAGTTGTATAGAGGGTGTCACAAATGGAGGTGGGTCCAGGAGGTGAGGTGGAGAGCTCATAAGGGGGGGATGAAGCTAGAGTTGGAAGAAATTAGAGCCACAGTGAAATCAAGAAACACAGCTACCCTAAAGGGAGAGAGAATATATTACCATTCTGMATTTTAAAAATGGAAAACGATGGAAATTGTTTATTCTAAGACTTAYAGATACAGTCATGTGTCTGTAATGATACTAATTTAATCACAGAAGATGTATCTAAATGTGGATCTAGATTGAGCAAAATAAAATACTTCCTCATTAGTAGTCACTATATTTTCATAATATTATTAGCTAGTGTTTATTAAATCCCTGATCGATGAGGCCCCACATCCAATATTTTTTATCCAGTATTCTGGTTCCCATCAGAAGGAGATTTGGCATGAGTTGTGACTCAGAGAAGACAGGGAAGCCTAAAAGGATGCCCGCTGACCCTCTTAACACAAATGAGTTTTCAGGTTCTCTAGTCAGACACCTGACTTTGAAACCCAGTCCCCCCATTTCACCAGGTGTAGAAAACTTAAATTTTTAGACCCTCAGCTTTCATTCATACAGATAAATGGTATAGCCACTGTGTCATAGGGCACGGATACACAGTGCATATTCAAGAAATGGAGACTTCTTTTCTCTCTCAGGGAAAAGTGAACTTTGTCTATAAAGAATTAGACTGTAAATATTTTAGGCTTACGGAACATCCAGTCTATATTGCAATTACTCAACTGCCCAACTATTTTATTTATGGGCACCGAAATTTGAATGTTATAAAACTGTCACACACACACACACACACTCAAAATATTCTTCTTCTTTTTATCTTTTTCAGCTATTTAAAAATACAAGCCCTATCTTTAGTTTGCAATCTGTGGGCTGAAGTTTGAAAACCCCTGATGCAGCATTCAGAGAACCTTTTTCTCGAATTGCTTGACATTGCCCACGAGTGAGTCTGCTCGGGTCATCAACCTCGACCGCAGAAGAATATTGTTCCCTCTCTAATAATTCATCATTTTCTCACTTTAGCTATAATTTAAAAAGAAAGGCCAAAAATATCCTGGGTAAGGGTTGATACAGTGCTAAACACTTTAAGAGGAAGTAGCCTGCCTCTTTGGTATTTYCATCCCTGGTAGAGGAAGCCAAGAATAAATGTGGGAACCTGGAGGCCAGTCTCCTACCATGTTATCTCTCCCTCTCTACACTCAGCAAAACCTACTTGCCTGCTCACTGCAGCCTCTCCACTTGTGAGACATATGTTCACCAACAGAAGTTGCAAAGTAAATTGTTCAGTTATTTTTGAAATAGCCTATAGAGAACACGAGCACACGTACACATTTTTGCATATGCATGAATATTCATAGAATAATACTGGGTTTGCAGCAAACTGCAAACGGTTATTATTACTGGGCGATTCTCTTCATTGTGGCTTCATGGTCACAAAATCCCTTCTTAAGGGCTCGTGAGAGATTCCACAGGTAAAGGCAATTACTGCTGAGCCTGACATCTGAGTTCAACCCCTGGAACCCATATAGTGAAAGGAGAAAACTAGTTTCCACAGATTGTTCTCCAACCTACACACACACACACACACACACACACACACACACACACACACACACTTAATAAATAAAATGTAATAAGAAATAAAGACCCTCCCACCTACCCACCTATGGCAAGCAGTTGGGAGGCTGCGATAAGGAGCCACGTAGGTTTTGCTGAGTGTTGAGAGGGAGAAAAAGCAACTTAATAATCCATTAATAATTTTTAAAGCATAAATCGATCCAGATAGGGAAGCACTCAGTCTGACTGAACCCCCATTGTAAGGTTTCATTACCACTTTTTAAAGTAGAAATCACACTGATCCCCAAAATAAATGAACATTTTTTCCCCCAACGAAAGTGGGAAAGGTATCAGCTAGACATTTGCTTGTTTCTTTATATTTTGGGGCATTTCGTAAATGAATAGGGTTTCCATAAATTCCATCACTCCCTCTCCCTCTTCAAGCTCCCCTCCCACATCTCTTGCTACTCCCTCTTAAGTTCATGACCTCTTCTTATATAATTGTTGTTGCTATAGATCCATATGTACACACACACACACACACACACACACACACACACACACACACACACACACACACACACTGGGTGAAGGAACTGATGTAGAGGCCATGGTGAAGTGCTTCTTACTGACTTGTTGACCATGGCTTTCTCATACCATCCAGGGCCACCTCTTGGAGTGTCACCTCCCACAGTGAACTGGACACTTCCACATCAATCATTAATCAAGAAAATGGACCACAAGCTTGCCTAAAGGCCAATTGGGTGGGAGCATTTTCTCAACTGATATTCTGTCTAAAATTCCTTTAGTTTGTGTCAACTTGACATAAAACTAGCCAGCATAGCCATTATGCAGGTCTTATTTAGGCAAACATATTCTTGAAATGACATGGGTGTGGATTTCCTGTCATGTCTAGAAGACTCTATCTCATAACGGGTATCCCGTTCTTGGCTCTTAAAATCTTTCAGCTCCTTCTTCTGTAATGTCCCCTGAGCCTTAGGTGTACGAGCAGTATTATAATTGTATCGGTTGGAGCTGAATGCTCCATAGTACTTACTCTCTGCATTTTAACTAGTGGTGAATTCTATAATAGCCCCCACCCACTTGCTTTGATGAGAATTGAGAGTTCGCTTGTCCATGGGGATAAGGTTAAGTATTTATAACACAATTAGAAACTGCATGGGGGAGGGGGAATGGGACTATATTAGAAACTATACTTGGGGGAAATGGCAGTAACAGAGTCTCCTCTAGAGTCTGAGACCTTTCCAGACATGAATAGCTGGCAAGGTTTATAGCCAGGCATTGAATATATACCAGGCATGAATCCCTTCCTATTCAATTAGATGGCTATTGGTTACCCCCCAGGATATGGGTGTCACTATTGCCACCCACCCCCCCAGGCTGTCTTGCCAGAGTGGTAATTGCTGTGACTCTTAGGCCTTACAGATGGAGAGRACTGATGAATGCTTTCCTCCTTTGGCAGTTTGCAAAGCACTCTCAGATACAGGAGTGCTAGTCCTCAGGGAGGCTTCAGGTCAGTTCCTGCTCATTTCCTCCAAGTCCTGTGTCCAAAGTTTATGGTGTCTTCCACAATAGGGTGTTACCTTCAAGTTCTGAGAGTCAACCAAGGAGAATGTTAAGAGTCTCTTAGATAATTTGAGAGTCTCTTAGATCCTCTGGCCAGTAACACAAATTGAAGGTTTCCTTGCCCACAACTGGAATTTTTTTGCTCAT
This sequence comes from Apodemus speciosus, assembly GCA_002335545.1. Lineage (NCBI taxonomy): Eukaryota > Metazoa > Chordata > Mammalia > Rodentia > Muridae > Apodemus > Apodemus speciosus. The sequence goes on from BDUI01005021.1 coordinate 28,190, forward strand.
CTATGGTTCTTGTAGAGGAGCCTTATCACCCCTGTGCCACAAATTCATTAAAAAAAATAATACTGTGCATGTTATTTTTTTAAAATGAATATTTGCAGAAATGAATTAATTATGTATATTCTTAAATGAGCTTATAAAATATTTCCCCATGGCTTTTTGAAATGTCTTTAGTGTTATTTATTTCTCCTTTCTCCCTCTCCCTTTCTGTTACCCTCCCCAGCCAATTCACATCACCCCTCCATGTTTCTCTATTTCCTCACCTCAAGGCATCTGCACCCTACCATGCCCTCCTTAGAACCTTCTTTCCACTCCCTCGGGGTCCATTTTTGTGGATTCTGTATTTATTCCAGATGACATATGGCAATCAAAAGATTCAGATCTAGGATCTACAAATAAGAGAGAAGATGTGACATTAGTCTTTCTGGATCTGAGTTACTTCACTCAATATAGTATTTTCTTGTTCTGTCCAGTTACCTGCAATTTTCATTTTATTTTTCGATACATCTGAATAGAACTACAGTCGACATGTACCGCGCTTTCAGTATTCATTATCTGTTGAAGGACACCTAGGCTCTTCTCATTTCTTAGCTATTGTGAGCAGAGTGGTAGTGAACACGGCTGAGCAGTTTACTATAGTAGAAAATAGGGTCCTTTTTGTATATGCCAACGAGTGATACAGTTGGGTCCTAATCTCTATGCTGATTTCCATAGTGGCTGCTCAAGTTTACAATCCCACCAAGAGAATGGAGGGTTCTTATTCCCCATATCCTAGCTAGTAGTTGTCAGTTGTTTTCTTGATATATATATATATATATATATATATATATATACACATATATATATATATACACACAGAGAGAGATTGCATTTGAAACTGATGGATTTTTCAAATCAATCAGACATGACATCAGTTGGCATATTTCCTACCTCCGAGGAAGAAGACATAAATGCTCTTTTTTTTTTTCAAGAGAAAAGTTTTCCTTTATTAAAAATAGATTATTCGTGCCGGGCGATGGTGGTGCACGCTTGTAATCCCAGCATTCTGGGAGGCAGAGGCAGGCAGATTTCTGAGTTTGAGGCCAGCCTAGTCTACAGAGTGAGTTCCAGGACAGCCAGGGCTATGCAGAGAAACCCTGTCTTGAAAAAACCAAATCCAAAGAACAAAACAAAAAAATTATTCTTTCATACAATATATTCTGATTACAGTTTCCCCCTCCCTCTGCTCCTCCTAGCTCTTCCCCCACCTCCCTTCTCATCTGGACCCACTCCCCTTCTGTCTCTCATTAGAAAAGAACAGGCTTCTAAGAGGTAACAACAATCAAATATGATAGGCTAAAACAAAAACTATCATATCAAAGTTGAACAAAGCAAATCAACAAAAGCAAAAGAGCCCCAAGCCCAAGAGGATCAGACAAGGATCAGAGACCAACTCATTCACCACTC
>BDUI01005021.1:56570-70518 GCA_002335545.1 Apodemus speciosus
TGTGTGTGTGTGTGTGTGTGTGTGTGTGTTCATACACATTCACGGCTTGCGTATGGAAGTTAGAGCACTGACTACTTGTGGGAATTCTCTCCTTCCGCCAGGGATTGAGCTGGGCTCGTCCTGTCTGTTGGGAAAGCGTTTTTGCCCACTGAGCCCTCCTGCCACGATCATTTTGTGTTTCAGGTTCCTTCTCTAATGAAACGAGGAGTTGATCTAGAACTTTCTGCTTTCTTCCCACTTCCTAGAAAACGCAAGTGAAGGAAGCACAGGAAGACAAGGTAGATTTTAGAGATCAAGTATTGAATTATAAGCTTGGCTTGAAGTAAGACAGAAAAGTGGGACAATTACTGACTTTTTAAGATTAAGGGGAAAAATGTGTCTTCTAAGAACTGACTTTGACAGGATAATATAGCCCACGTCCTCCCGGAATTTCATAGGATGCCAGTGTAGCCAGGAAACAGACAAGAACTGAAACTAAGATTTTCTTTCTCTTTTCTTTCTTTTTTTTTTTTGGAGGGGTTCGAGGGTGGGGGGGGGTACATTGAGACAAGGTCTCACAGTGTACTCTAGCTGTACTGTAACTCATCATGTAGACCAGGCTTTTCTTGAACTCATAGCGATCCACCTGCCTCACTCTACCTTCCAAGTGCCGGAACTAAACGTGTGCGCCACCAAGCCTGACTGAGACCCTCTTTAAACAGCAAACCAGTAGAGTGCCACGTTCCCACAGATGGCATCCGATGCATACAGCACACTAGAGCTGCCCATGTCTGACATTCTCAAGGAGGGCTTTAGAAGCTTGAGACACTCATCCCAGCTCTGGTATCTTCTAGCGTGATGCCTTGCGAAGTGTGATGATGTGYGCCCATATTTGTTGAGTCCTAGCTTGTCCACCCTCTTTCAGCTGCCAGGAGGCAAGGAGCTGGCAGCTTGCACCGCTGAGGAGTATTCCCACAGACCCCTGAGCACCCGGGTGCAGATGTCTGCCTCTAAAACTCTGAGGAAGAAACAGTTGTGGCTTACGCTCCTTGTTCTATGGCTGTCTGTGTTGTCAAAACTGACTATATTTTATTTACACTAACTTTCACAAAAGCCACTGGAGTTGATATTATTTTTCCCTATATGTTGAAGAAGAAATGATACATGAGTTCAAGGTCATACAACCCAACATTTATCAAAGAAGGGACCTGAATATGGGTAGACTCTGATGACCTGGTTCAATCACCTTGGTGCTCAGTCACCTTGGTGTTCAATCACCCAAACCCTGCAACCATGGATCTCTTATTTTAAAACATTTCGGGCTAGACAGTGTTAGCACTTCTTGTGGCCATAAAAGATGATGGTTCAAATAATCTGGACTATACACGTATTTGGGATTTAATATAGGCTTCTGAACACAGTGTTTGGGGGGGACGACTATGATGAAACATTCTCTAATTTTTTAGCTTTCCTTTCTATTTCAGTGGAGTTGGATCATATTATTTACYGGTCCATCAAAATTGCTCTTCCTTGGTCAATTTCTGACTTTTCAATCTTATTCACTCTTCACGAAACTGATGAGATGCTCCCTCCTCCTCCTCCACTTGGAGATTTAAAATGATGAACTGGACTGCTGGAATTTGAGGTTGGGGGAGGCGTTTCTGATAAAGAGAAAGTATAGGGTAAGAAAGTGAGGAGGGAACCCTAACTCGTATGTGGATGTCGGATGTGTCCTCAGTGACCTGCATGAACAGAGTCTCCTTAGGGACAGACAATAGGCAAGGTACTAAATTATACCCATGGCGCTCAACCAATGAGTGTATGGTGAGGACTGAAGAAGATAACACACAGAGCTGTCTTAGCACTGTGTGTCAAAGGGCCACAGCAAGGTGGCATCATGGGAAGGCGAACATGGCTCTTCCTTCAACTGACACAGGGAAGGCGTGACCAAAACCCAGAGAGGGAGAATCGGGAGGAGAGAGGAAGAAAGCCCAAACAGAAAAGTAAGAAGGGACAGCTAAGAAAGGAAGTCATTGAGGAAAGGAGAAGCTAGGAGAAAGAAATAAGGATGCACGGGAGGACAAGGTGCCGGAGTGGAGGTGGGGGACGGGACAGGGTGTTCGTCCACACKGAAGAAAGTGACCGGGAGGATGAGTCCCAGAGGCAATCAGCTGCTGCACCCAAGCCTGGGTCGCCCGTCACCTGTCCCTATGCTCTGGGCCGAATTCTCCTTTCCCTCGCACAGGTCACGGTCACGTGTTAGCCAGTCGCCACACGTGCACGGGCTTCTCCTGCGTCTTCCTCGTGCTGCTGACTGGGAGGTTGAGAAGGAAGGAAGGAAGGAGGAAGGACCCTTTGCTTTGAAGGGATCTCCAGGAGAAGCACCACTCTGAGATATCACCCCACGGCTCTGGGTGTCTCCTTGCCCCTGCTTGCTTCCTGAGCTGGAACTTTGGGGAAGAATTGATTCTATTGGCAGTTCATCTCAGGGTGGCCACACCCTCCCCTGGCTGCAACTGCAGTTCCTTCCATGTGTTTGTAGCTTATGTGAATTAGCTGAGACAGAAACAGTTCATTTGATGCTCCTCCAGAGTTCAGATGTTTTCCCAATGGGACTATATACAGCATATCTAGAGAAAGAAATCCAGCCATCCCAGCAGTCACGAAGGACCGGGGTCCATCTCATGACAGATCAGAAGTAGTGTTTGATCAGCCCAGATGAATCCACCTATGCTATCAGGACTGGAGGGCTCTTAGGATCCTTAATCATCTGTAAAATGACTGAATTTATGTCTGTTGCTTTCTGACTTTATTCACTTTGCAGAACTCAGTCACATTCCACTCAAGGCTGATTAATTACCACTCTGAGCACAGAGGCACACAGTTAGATGTAGGGAGAGGATACCAAGACAGGAAATAAGGAAGGCACACTTGGGTGTAAAAAAGAAAAAAAAAAGCGTTGCTTTTGACAAGATGGGGGGCGGGGGACTGTGCTCTCAGTTCTTCGGAGATTCAAAGTTCCTTGGGCCCAGCAGAATAACAGACACCTAGACAATACAGGATTATTTTCAGTTTCATTTCTCCCAGGCTGCTGGAGCCTGGTTGAAACCTGACCACTTTCCTCAAGAAACTTACAGAATGAGGGAGGAGGTATGTTCAGGATAGAGACTGATCCCTAAGTCAGACAGATGTCAGTCGGAAGGGAGTCCAGAAGACTGCTCACTGCTGTGGTAGGAGGAAGCTGAGACTGGGAACACCTGACAGGTAGAGGGGAGCCCAGTGCTCTCTGGCTCTCTGGCAGAGAACAGAACAGGATCCAGGCAATGCAAATCTGCCAAAGCACTGGGGCATGGTATTTAGCCTCGGGTTCTGAGGTGACAGTTGGGCAGTAGAAAGAAGGCTGAAGATGTGGAAGTCCAGCTGTGAAGGAAGCTGAGACCATGGGAAGTCTCAGAGGATGCTTGGCATCAGGGCGAAGAGGTCACTAGTGGGAGGGACAACTTTTGAATGCCATGTGGAAGCAAGGAGATTTAAAAGCAGGGAAGCGGGAGGCAGAGAAGTACTGTGAGCGTCCACGATCAGCTTCGATAAGAAGCCTCGACTTGGCCAAAGACATATCCATATTTGAGTTGCTTTTCTATCTGCTCAAGGCAAGCTTCCTGGTGGGGGTTGGGGCGGAGGGGATGGAGTTGGGTATCTAATCAGCCCCTGGAGCATTGGCAGTCTCCAAGCCAGAGAAGTTTCAAGTTTCTCCTTGCCAAGGTCGCCCCACTACAGGTGGGCTGCTCCAAGCTCCAGGAGCCTGCTTCGCTCCACGCCCACCCTGCCGGCTACCCCTGTTCCCCTCCAAGCCCAGGCACCGCGGTGGGCTGTGACCGGCAGGCGCTCCGGGAGCTACGCGGCGGCGGCGGTGGCTGCTCCAGAAGGCCTGGCGGGCGGCGGCGAGAGGCTGTGCCCCAGTTTGTGTCCAATCAGGGAGTGCGGGCTGTGCCCCGAGCCGGGCAGCAATGCGTAAACAAACCCTCTGGCAACTCCTCCGCCCCCTTGGCGCGCTCGCCCCGCGCCCATCGCCGTCGCCTCCACCGCCACCGTCACGGTCACCGCAGGCTCGGCTGCAGTCGTCCTTTCCCCCGCCCTCCCGCGGCCGGGCCACCCGGACCCCCCGCCCGCGCGGCTCCCGCCTCGCCACCCGGTCCTGCTCCGCCCCGCCCGCGCGGGCTGCTCACCTACCGCCCCACGCGCGCGCGCTCGTGCACCACGCGCCCCGTGCGGCCCGCCCGGAACGTGGCCTCCCGAGAGCTAGGTAAGAGCGATGCTCGGGGACCCCGGAGGCTTCCCGGCTTTGGGAAGTTTTTTTAGCGTGGCCGATCTTCCGCTGGGCCCGGGGCGAGATCCCCGCGGGTGCCGTGCGAGCTCGGAGGGCAGCAGGGGTCGCGCGCAGCCGGGGGTCCCAAGTTGCCCACGCCGGGGCACGGGTGCTGGCGTCGCGGCTGGGCCGGGCGGGCGGCGGGAGGGTCCCCGGGAACTTTCTCCTCCCCCGAGGCGCGCTTGCCAGCGCGGCCCGCGGCCCCGGCCCCGCGGTGGCGGCTCCCGGGCTGGAGAGAGACAGGGCATGGTGTTTGAAGAAGCTGACGCAGTTGGTGACGCTCGCGGCTTCCTGAAGGGTACCGGCCACGATCGAGCGCCTTTGCGAGGGGACGCGCGGGGCGGGCGCTCGGGGCCTTTTCCCCTCTCCGGGAAGCTGCGTGGGGAGCCCCTCGGGCTCCGGGAGTGAGCACCTCTGCCGGGCGGCCCGAGCAGCGCGCGCCCCGCTTCCGTTTGGATCGGCTGGGGCTATTATATAAGATGCCACGGAGAGCAGAGGGGCGATCGGGAGCGCGGCGGCGAGGGCGGCGGGGACCCACCTGTGCGCCACCGCACGCCTCGGGGGGTCGCGTCGGAGCCAACCCTGCCCTCCGCGCCCCTGCCTGCCCCGGGACGCTCGCTCCCCGCCACCTCGCCTGGCTCTCSGCGTCTCTCGCTGCAGGCGTCTGTACTTTGAAACATTTGTTTAATATTAAGGAAGCTGCGTGTGCGGCCGTCATAGTACGCCGGGAACGTGTGGCCGGGAGCTCCGGAGCGGTGAATGAATCATCGCCCCGGTGGACCGCGCTCCGATGATTCACGCGGGCTCCACACGCGCGCGCGTACTCGCTGTGGGCCGCCCTTCTGCGAGGGATGACGCCCGGAGGGGCGGAGGGAGTAAATGCGAGAGGGCGGCGGGTTTTTTTAATTTTAACATGCCACAGTAACTTTCGGGGTGTAGGGCTAACCCACCTTTCCCAGCCTTGCTTCGCGTTTTCTGGAAGGGTAACCGGATTCCACCTGGCTGGGTTAATGAGGCAGAGGARGCGCTGATTCGCTGCAGGGCCCGGTCYAGTCCCATTCAGAATTTGAATGGTGTCAAGTAAGGAGGTCTGCAACTTGGTTGGAATTCTAGTAATTGCGTCTACTTCAGCGGTTGCCAAGTAATTAGCAGAATCTTTAAAAGTAAGTCGATCTTAAACAACTGGTCCCTCAAGTAGATGATATAAAGATTAGCTTTTTTCTTTAAGTTTTAAAAGGCCATCTCGTTTTTTTTCATTCATGAATACAGAATGTTTCTTTCAGCCATTTTTCTTGAAGCTGACTTGACGTTCCCATCCCACCCCTCACTTGAAGGACTACAGAGCAAAGTTTCCTCATCATYTGGGGCTCATCTCCAGGGTCGGGCCCCCACAAATACTCTCGAGCACCGTACTTCTTAGTTCTTGGTCCTCCTAAACTACTCCAAAGCCCTCCTGTTTTCTTAATAGCTCCTAATCGCTGAGAATATTTTGTAGCAGCATTATGTAAGTCTGCTCTCCACCTACAAGAAGGTAAATTTCACGGAGGAGAAAGTGGGAGACTTTACCTGTTTATTCATGTATACACTAGAGTCCACAGAAGCCTCATATATAGTCAGGTCACCCGATTGTTTGTTGACAAGCTGAATGAATAAATTCTTTCCCTCGTCTTGGCAGGGCCATCATCAACAGTTGCAATTCCTTGCCTTTGGTGGGTAAAGTTACCAGTAGGGTACAGTTCTGATTTYCTCTTTACTGCTGTGATTTTCTCGAGGTTGATCGGTTTTCTCCACTGTGCTGTTAAKAGCACKYGATGACAGGCCTTTAAGCATCCTGTTGTAAGATGCTTAGTATGAAGAAGGATGTGGAGCTGTGGCACCACATTTATTACTGAGTAAATAAAAMTATAGATAGTAGTTYAAAAGYGGGAAAATGCTAAAGCGAAATCAGCATAATCAAGTTGTCGCTGGCCTATATGTCTCCAGTCATTTGGAACACTGGTATTTCTCCATCCCTCTTTCCTCCTACCTGTAAACCAAACTCACACTTAGTGGTGGTGAAGACTGTCCATAGTGATATGGTGTAGTCTTAATTTAAACAAACGCGAAGCTTTCTTTCTCTGTGAGAGGGCCCTAACTCTAAGGTGTTGTTAATATTGGAAACAGAATAGTAGCTAAAAGGTGTTGCTTAAAATTATCCTTTAAATGACTAGATTGASTGTTACAAGGATTAAAGCTATAAGTCAGTCAGGATGATTTGGATGTAGTACTTAATACTCAGAAGACTACCTTGATAAAGTATATTGTTATAAAGAATAAACTTCGGGCATATTACTCARCCTCAGTCTGGTAGCAGTATTATCAGCTCTCCGTGTTTCCACAGTCCATTGCTAAATAGGAGTGACCTCCCTGCCTCKTCCTCATAACTGGTCATTTCTGGAAGTGTGACTTTAAGACCAMAAGTTCAGAGATCACGGCATTTTAGAGCTAGCTACAAGAGATCTTGAAGTTGCAGGCTACATTCTCCTAGGACTCTCTCTGAAAAGACTCAGGCAGTAAAGGGATTTGCTCAAGGATTCAGAGCTGGGATTAGAACCAAGAATCTGGAGTTTGTGTTGCTGTGGAAGCCCCTGCGTTAGTCCGAGTACCACCAGGTGAGGAGGAACTGCTCCTCCCACTAGCAGATTGTCTGCCTCTTGCTTGTGAGCACTTTACAGAGAGTAAAATCATGCTTTACTTGGATTTGTCCCCCACCCCCACCCCTGATGTCTCCCATCCGAGGGATTCAACAAATTCTTGCTGAATCTGGTTGGACAAATAAATGGCTTTCCAGTTGAGAACATACTTAAGAAGTAAACTCTAGGAAAGGAGTTTTTCCGGCAAATAAGAACAGGACTTCGGAGTTTTGTGGTTTGATGACGCTCCCAACGATTTTAATGTCTCTACGTGTTAATGAAAGTGGCATGGAACTCTTTATGTGCATTCCCTCTTAGTTGGCAGAGTGGTATCTGGAGACAGGGCAGAAGACAGAAGTTTGGTCATGTAGTTGGTCTTCTGTCTGTAACAATAATAGAAAAAAAGCCTGAACCTCAGTTCTGCAGCTAGCAGGAAACCCTTTAAAATAAGGTACTTGACTTTGGGAGACATTCTCTCATCTCTAGTGTGTGTGTGTTTGTGTGTCTGTGTGTGTGTGTCTGTCTGTCTGTCTGTCTGTCTGTGTACACGTTGGGGGGTGGCGGCAGTGGCAGCAGCATTGGTGCCACGTACACGGAAGGATTGTGTGAGTGTGGCCTAATGTAGAAGGACCCGGTGTAGACAGGGCTCTTAAGGAGTTATATCTGAACGCTGGGAGTGGTTGTGCGTACACCTGTAATCTCAGGACTTGGGAAATTGATCAGGAGTTAAGGTCATCCTGGCTACAGAATGAGTTCAAGGCCAGCCTTTACTAGATGAAACCTGGTCTCAAAAGCAAACAAACAAATAAAGTAAATACTAACCGCTCCACCCTGCACACGTATGCGTCCTCGGAGCTGACACGGAGGGACTCAATGTCCCCCATGACCCCTGAGGTCTGGCCCAACTCTTTGGTTCTAGGAACCAGTTACATTTGTGCTGTTCTGCATTTTTTAATTAAAGTGATTCCTATATTCTAACTATGACCTGAAAAAAAAGCCGGTTTCTAGGCCTCCTAAGAATTTGTTTTACTAAACATTGATAAATTAACTACATTTTTATTCTATATACTATGTACATTAACTTGATTCTCTAAGTCTACTATATGAAAAGCAGTATGAGAACTGTGTAGGCTAATCAGAGGCTGGGAGAGCCTTACAAAGTTACTTAGAAGAGGGTCTGACTGATAACCAAAGGCTGTGTTACACGGAGCTGTTAGAGACTCATAAGAAAATACATGGTGATTTTAGAAAAGAAAAACAAATCTATTATTAGCCAGAAAACTAGGGAAAGAATTGAGGGGGTTTGCACAAGACCTTAAAAATTCCATAGAACTGGCAGAAATTTGGAAACCAGCCTGTATTGAGACTTGAAGGAATGAATATGCAACTGTATCGGGAAATGGAAGAAATGTGGTTGAGTTGAAGGTTGAAGAGCTAGAAGAGAGTTTGATGGGAAAGGGAAGAGAATACGTGGAAATATTAGAGTCACATTATAAAGCATCTTCTATGTCCAGCTAAGGAGCCTGTTGAGTTTGTCATGAACATCAAAGATACATTAAGTGTGGCATGATGTCATCAAACTTACATTTGAAGGCCAGCCTACATGGGGAGCAATGGGGGCCCCGGTAGGGGCAGAAGGGCAGCAGTGCGAACCTGAGTCAGGGTGGGGGTGGGTGAGCTGCTGTAGAAGGGGACGCAACACCACTTGCTGAGGAGTTGGAGGAGGGAGATGAGAAGACAGAAGCAGAAGGTTAACCTGACATAGGATGGGCAGGTAGCGCTGCCCACAGGCAGAGCTTCACGCAGGAAGAGCTGCTGGCAAAGCATCTCCAGGTCGTGTGCGGTCCACCAGTGTGGGTCAGGCGAATGGAGGATATCGTAATGCAAAGGAGTAGACGCTTGAGAATATTGGAGAGACAGTGGATGAAAAGCCCCTGGAAACCGAATCATGGGTTTGGGATTAGCTTAACAGAACTGCGTTCGCTTACAATGTCCGAGGCCCTGACATCGGTCCATAACACTGTCCCAAACAAGCAAACGCCGTAAGGATGGTGTCTGCGTGTCTGCGGGTGGAGTGGCTTCCCATGAAGCAGGGGATAGTAAGGTCATTAATGCACCATGCACCGCCGTTCTCATGCTGAAAGGGCAGGAGTGGATAAAGGTAATGACATCCTGATCAACATACTTGTTATGCCGACGCAATTTGGGGATAATATTTGGACAAATAATGCCCGTTCTTTTATACATTTCAAATTCATTTGTATTTATTTGTGTATGTTTTGGGGGTTAGACACCTGAGTGCCATGGTTCATGAGTTAGGTCAGAGAACAGCTCAGGAGTCTCTTCTACCATACAGAGTCTTAGGGGGTCAAACGTAAGGTTGTCAGACCATGCGCACATTCACTGGCCCATACTTATTATGCCAACTCAATTTTGGGATAATATTTGGACAAATAATACCTGGTCTTTTATACATTTGAAAAATTAGAAAGAATCAGAGGAAGACATCCTGGTACTGACAAACAAGGACAGCAGAGTCCATGCAAGGTTAATAAACAAACGCTGCTTTCCTGATTACCAGGAGGGAGGTTTTCACTGAAGAATGCTGTCCTTAGCTAGGTTTCTGTTGCCATGGTTAAATGCCACGGCTGAAAGCTACTTGGGGAAGAAAGGGTTCATTTCATCCTGCACTTTCCTTCCTTCCTTCCTTCCTTCCTTTCTTCCTTCCTTCCTTCCTTTTGTAATTCTAATTATTTTTATTAGATATTTTCTTTATTTACATTTCAAATGTTATCCCCTTTTCTTGTTTCCCCTCCCAAAACCCCCTATCCCATCCCCCTCCCCCCACTCACCAACCCTCCCACTCCCACTTCCCTGTCCTGGCATTCCCCTACACTGGGGCATCAAGCCTTCACAGATCCAAGGGCCTCTCCTCCCACTGATGACCGACAAGGCCATCCTCTGCTGCATATGCAGCTGGAGCCATGGGTCCCTCCATGTGTTCTCTTTGGTTGGTGGTTTAGTCCCTGGAAGCTCTGTGGGGTCTGGTTGGTTCATATTGTTGTTCCTCCTATGGGGCTGTAAACCCCTTCAGCTCCTTGGGTCCTTTCTCTAGCTCTTCCATTGGGGACCCTGTGCTCAGTCCAGTGGTTGGCTGCCAGCATCCACCTCTGTATTTGTCAGGCACTGGCAGAGCCTCTCAGGAGACAGCTACATCAGGCTCCTGTCAGCATGCACTTGTTGGCATCCACGAGAGTGTCTGGGTTTGGTGCACTTCTTGATCATGCTCCATCACTGAAAGGGCTCCATCTGGGCAGGAACTTAAGCAAGAATCTGGAGGCAGGAACTGAAGCAGAGGCCATGGAGGAGTGCTGATTGATAGCTTGCTCTCCGTACTCTGCTCAGCTACCTTTCTTGTGAAGCCCAGGACCACGTGCCCAAGGATGGTACCTCCTACATTTGGTTAGGCTCTCTGAAGTCAATCATCAATCACAAAAATGCCCCACAGACATGTTGACAGGCCTTTCTATTGGAAGAGTTTTCTCACCTGAAGTTCCCCTTCGCCAGATGACCCTAACTCATTGACAAAACACTAACCAACACAAATGCATTACTGTTTCCATTAGCACACCAAAGGAACCATTGAGTTCTAGTCTAATGAAATATGTGTTAGATCTGTGTGTATAAAATTGAAAGAAATCAAGGAAAAATTAAGTGGAATTTCCATGTTCGTGGATAGAGAAAGTCAATATTGTTAGGACTCCTGAACTTGATTGATAAATTCAGTGGAGTCTCAAATCGAAATTCCATTAGTTATTTTATAGATATTGATAATTTAATTTTGCAGTTTATATAGGAAAGCAAGCACGATGTTAAGGAACAGAGTTGGACGGTTGGCTTTGAGTCTTCTAGAAAGCTATAATAATCAAGTGTGACCCTGGGAAGAGATCAGACAAGCAGGTCAGTGGAGCAGAACAGACACGAGGAGCTTCTGAGGTCCCACAGATTTGATCAGCTCATCCTTGACAAGGGACATGGGCAACACAACGGGGTTTTGCCTTTTCAGCAAGTAGTGCTGGGACAACTGGGCTCGATGTGAAAACTAACAAAAGAGAACTCAGAATGGGCCATAAGCATGCATTTAGTCTATAAAACTGAAAATAGCACAGGAGAATGTGCAGATAACTTTAGGTTTGGATATATTTTACAAATAGGACAACAGGTAAAATTCACAGAAGTCGTGCCTACTAAATTGTATTTTTTAAAATGCACCTTGCAAAAAGACAGTATTAAGAGAATAAAAAGAGGAGACACTGGTCAGGAGAAAATGCTTTCAAAAGCTGTATTTCAAGTATGCAAAGAACTCCTGCAACTCAATAATATCTCTTACGTTAAAAATGGGCTAAATCCCCTACAGACACCCAAGAAACTAGGAAACTAGCAAGATGATCCCATGGGTTGAGGAGGCACATCAGAGACATCAGAAGAATGCCGATCAGAATAACAGATAGCGCTTGGCACTACTTGGAATGGCCAGAATCCGTTACACAGAAAACACCAAGTGCTGGCAGGAACCGTCACGCACTTGCAGGAGGGAGCGCTGGATGGTACCGCCATCTTGGAAAATGTTGTAAAACCAAACCCCTTTACAAGGTGGTCCAGCAGTTGCATTCCTTGGAATCTACCCAAGGAAGCTGGAAATTTACATCCATTCAAAAAAAAATCCCCACACAGGGGTTCTTAGGACCCCTTTGTTCATAATTACCAAACTTGGAAGCGATAAAGATAGCCCGTATTCTTCAGAATAAATGAAGAAGATACCTAGGCAACGTAATATTATTTCTCGAAAAGACATGGATAGGGTCAGGGAGACGGTTGAGTTATTAAGGAGACTTACAAGCTGGGGGATCTGAATCCAACCCTCAGAACCCACATTTACAAATAAGAAAAACAAAGGAACAGAACCCAGGTGAGGCACATCTGCTTATCGCCCCAGTTCTGAGATGGCAGAAACAGGTGGGTTCCTGGGGGCCCGTGAGCTCCCCAGACTACCATGTTTGGTGACCCCCCCCCCAGGCCACAGAGAGACCCTGTCTATTAAAAAAAAAAAAAAAAGCAAAGCAAAAAAACTAAATGAACCAAAACCCAAGATGGACAGTGGCTGAGGAGGGAAACTGGAAGGTGTCCTCAAGGCTGTCGCACAAACAGCAGGGGAAGACTTCGGGACCTGCATATTATTAGGTGAAGGAAGCTGAACTACATGGCTTTGGTTAAATGTCATTCTGCCAAAGGAACCACTGTAGAGACGAAATGATACCTGTTACCTGCACATACCAGGTATGTACCAAAAACGCKCCGGAAGGGATGGCYAGGAAGAACGTAGAAGGTCTGACAGCACTGGGGTATGCTGTCTTCTTACTGTAGTGGTAGATGCACACCATTATATTGTCTAAAACTGTAGACCCTAAAGCTAAAAGTCTAGTGAAAGGCAAACATGAATTCTGCGTTTTAGAGTACTTTGAAGATGTGAGGTGAACTGCCTTGGCCATCTTTCGTGGATCAGTCGAAAAGCAGAGAGTGAGGTAGAGTGAGTGAGGGGATGTTTGGCAAGCTGTCAGCCCGCATCCACTGGAGATCCGAAGGCAGTGAGAGCCAGGGAAGTCTGTCTCTTTGTGCTTCTGGAGGACACGTCACTCCCGTGTTGATGGCTTCCCCCATCGGAGCTCAGAGCACTGGAAGTAGAGATGGCTGTGTGTCTCTGAAACTACCAGCTCTGCGTGGGCAACTCAGTCTGGTGCAGAGAGCAGTGAAGTGAGGGGACAGGTGACAGAATGGCTGCCTCAGCGAGAGTGGGGAGGTAGGGGAAAGGAGGAATCTGGGGGGGCAGAGCGCGAAAGGCACGAGAAAGTTCCCAGTTTTTATAATTATGGTGTGATCAGCTGCTGAGTTATGATTAAAAACTCAAAACTGAAGCCAAGCTACAGGACTGAGAAGGTGTCTAGGCCATGGGAAGTAGAAAGCCAGTAATCTTTGCGAACTGTGAGGCTGGAGTATCAAAATCTATCCCTCTATCTATCTATCAATGTAAATATCTCAGCAAGAGTGGAATATATGCAGGAAAGCGGTTTAGCCCACAGGATTAAAGACATAAGAGGTAAGAAAGCGATAAGGACGTTATTAAGGCATTTAAAAGACAAGCAAGTCCCAAGGTCTTCTAAACACTTTGTACAAATGTGAGTGTTGCCCGGGATCCCAGGCATGCAGGGCCAGACTAAGAACCTGGGCCTTCTGGATCTCAGAATTGCTGGTGGAGTCAAGTATCYGCTGACTGAATCGTGGAAAGCTCCGTCAGCACGCGGCTCCACTATGGAAGCTCTTCTATGGAAGAGAGTCAGAAGAGTGCACCAGCAGCCGCTTAGAATTCTCGATAAAGAAACAAAACACAAATCTCTACAAAGGAAGCATAGGTTGGAAAGATAGCTTGGTGCCCAGCTGAGGGTGATGTTGTGAATGCACCCCTTTGCCTGCTCCGAATTGTGGATAGAAAGCTTTAGGCGTCACAGTAAAAAATGTCTTCACTGCCTAGGTAGAAAGAAAGATGCACCAAATACCATGTTTAATATCTTTGATGAAATAATCCCACCCACCCCAAATCCTACTCTCTGAGACCTGAGACTCGTGGCAGTCACACACCAAATAAATTGTTCTACTTCTGTGAGGAGGAATGTAATGGGAAGATGGGAGCTCCCGGAGTATTTAGGGGGTACCTCTTATTTTGAAATCTCTCGGGGCGGGGGAAGGTATATTTTCTTTTTATACAGTTATTGACCTGTACAGTTATTGCCTTACTTGCATCTCAGTTTGACCCCTGATGCAATATCGCCATGTCAACTAGATGTGAATGAAATGATGCGGTAGCATATGGGTCCTT